>PVKA01024103.1:0-18608 GCA_004027165.1 Ctenomys sociabilis
CTGGGCTACCTACTCAGTTAATATTAAACTGCACGTCCATAAAGTTGAGACCACCCGTGCCAGACAGTGACAATCACAATACACATGGAAAGAGGGGGTTCTGGCCATGGCTCAGCCACAGACCAGCTTGGGACTCAGCTACCTCAGCTGCAGTGTCCTCACCTGGGAATCAGGGGCAGGGAACCTGAGGAGAGCTAAAAACAAAGCCCCTCCCCAGTTCTCATTGAAAGATTACTTTTTTTATGTGATTACATTTTCTGTAGAAGTGATACAGTCTCTAGAGTATTCTTTACTTTTTAAAAAACTTTTATAACCAGGATGCTATTATTCCCCAGCTAAATCCACCCATATGAAATAATGACTGTAACTAAGGCCATTCACCACTCCAGGGACACTGGGAATTATTAACATGTTAAATGTATCAGTGCATTAAAACATGCCATTTGATTTGCTTTAGTGACCATTCTGCCATTGATGACAACCAATAGCCATTACCAATAATTATCAGTGGATATTAAGAACAGTAGTGGTCAAAGGTTGTTTTAGAAACTCTTAAATGCAGTTTTTAAAACTGCATTTAAATGATAAATTTAATCTCTTATGGGAAGAGCTGTAAAAAAGCTTAGTGCTTTCCACTAAGGAACATTAAACAATTCAACCTCCACTAACATACTAGAAAGGAGCTGGTATCAAGCAAACATCATTTTTTAAAAATACATTCCACTAGGTTGAATTATATGTTATAAGGATTCTAATATAGAAATAAATTTCATGAATGCCTTAATCCATAACTGTGAGACCAGAGTCCTGGGCTTAAATATTTTCAGTTTCAATCCAGTCCTTTCCTTACTCAACTACGCTACTCCCTTCTCCAGAGAACGATCTTTCAGGCAACAACCATCTCCTTCTCCTAGGAAAATGAGAGGGGAGGAAGTCACCTTATAAAGTCCTGGAAAACTGGCTATCGTCAAGAGCTGCTCTAGATCAGAGACTCAGTGTGTGCAGGTGAACACCCAGGACCCTGTTGCTTTCCTTTCAGCCAAATGTCTTTGGCCAAGGCTGGGTGCTTCTGACACCACAGGGACTCAGCTGAATCACATCTCCTCACTTTACTCCACGCTTTGAAGGGCTCAGGTGGAGTCAAACAGCCACGGTCGGCAGGTTCAAGATTGTGAATGCTGCTTACTTGTAATTTTGAAGCTCTCTCTTCCTCACTCTCTGCATCCAGAAGATCATCGATGTCGATTTCTACATCTGGCATTTCTTCTTCCTGGGGAGCAAAATATGAAGGCATGATTTAGGGAGAAACTAACTTGTGCAGAACCAAGTTAGTTCTGTATTCTAGGTTATCCATCAAGAGGGAAGGGTGGGTAAGCAGGGAAGGAGAGACTGGAAGGCAGGGGCGTAAGCAGAAGAGGTGCCAGGAGGAAGGGAATGAGAAGATAAGAAAATGGAAAAGCTGATGAAAGAGGAAGGAGGAGGAAGGACAGAATAGAGGAAGAAAGGGAAAAGGAAGAGAAAGAAAGGAAATGAACGAGATCTGAGTCACAAAAGAGTACAGTACTGCAGTTTGGCAATGATATGTCTATTTTCTAGCAGAAAAGCACACCTGAGAATATGTTATGGTTTAGATCCAGAAGCCTCCCCCTGAGTTCTCATGTGTGGGCAAGGTGATTGGGTCATGAGTGCCATCATTCATTGATAGGTTCAATAGCTCGGTGCCTGGCTGGTGGTGGGTCCCTGGGGCGCAACCTGCAAGGTGTGTTCTCGCCCCTGGCTCCTCTTTTCTCTCTGCTCTCTGGCTGCTATGGGATGAGCAGCTGTCCTCCACCAGGGCCTCCTTCCATTCCATTTCCGCCTCAGAGCCAAGCCCTTGAGATCCACACCTACTGCTACCTATTCAGACCCTTCCCCAAAAGCCTGAATAGATAAAACAAGAAACAAAATAAGCCCCTCCTCCTTTAGGTTGGTGGGTGTTGGGTATTTTGCTCCAGCAATGGAAAAGCAACCAAGACCATACACAATGGGGGTTCGGCAGGCCCACGAAAGCGAAGTGAGAGCTGCAGTTCCTGCCCGAAGGTCTCCCCTCCTCCTGGTGACTTCATCTGTATGTACTGAGGAGTCTACATCTTGCTTCATAGCTCAGAGTCAACAAAAACCTTATTCCACCACAGGTTCTTGACACCAGTGTTGCCTAGCACAGTTACTAATCTGGAGAGGGTCTGTGGTCAAACTGAGACTGAGGGGACTTTGGGAAGCATGGCCTAACTCCCTCTGGAGTGGAAGCGTGCTGGCCCTGGCCTTCGCAGGAAGCCTCCTGAAGCTGCAAAGAAAGGCTGAGAGTGAGGCTGACTCTATGGTACACAGAGTGGGGGTGGAGTGGTCAGGAAAGCAAAACCCCAGAGAAATTAAGTCTGTGGGTCACATCGCCTCTGCGTAGGTAGGCAAGTCCCCTCAGCTGCTGAATGTGTGGCAGTGCAGAGTGGGCTCAGGAACCAAGGGCATCCAACCCAGAAAGGGGGCAGGAAAGGCAAGTAAGCTCCACCTGGACTTCAGCACATAGCAGGCCTTGCCTCGCTCTCCCCCACCCTCATACCCAAGGTATCGATGCTGCTCTGTACCTCAGGATAGCATCTAGAGATGTCAGGATAAAACAAGGATCAGACCCCTGTGCCTGTCTACTTCATCCACCACCCATGTGTCACCTGCGGGGCAACCCTCTGAGTGGGGACCCTGAGCAGTGTCTGGCTGCTCTGTGTGAGCTCCTCCTGGCTTCCAAGCTGAGGCTGACTTCCTGAATATGTCCTACGAAGATGCACTTATCAAGTAACTATGCTCAAACCTCTCTCTCTGTCTTTTCTCTCTGTCTCTGTCTTCTCTGTCTCTGTCTCTGTCTGTCTCTGTCTCTGTCTGTCTCTCTCTCTCTCTCTCTCTCTCTCTCTCTCTCTCTCTCTCTCTCTCTCTCTCTCTGTAAAGGGAGGGTCCCAGTGTATTAGAGAAACTGAGAATGGGCCAAGCAATTCAAGAAGCTTTCTTTTCCTGAGCCCCAGTTGCTTGTCCTCTGCTTGGGCATTAAGTAGGATGACTTACGTTGAGCCAGTACTCATCAGTGTTAATCTGCTATATGTTTGCATTTAATGGCCACTTATCTACGCACCAACACTGAGACCTGCAAGTAGGGAGCCTCAGTGTTTTGATGAGAGTAGGGCCGCTGGGAGAATTCTCTCCCGAAAGGAGCATGGATCCAGGCACCCTGGGCAAGGCCAGCTTCACATTAACTTGCAGTGAGACACAGAACAAGTGTCTTAATCTCTCTGGGCTCAGTCGCCTCACCTATACAGATGGGACAGTGAATGCCAAATACCTTATAAGATTAATGTGTGTATTAAATTAGTGGACTAGGATTAAGTCTTCAGAATTGTACCTGGCACATAGCTAAGACTTTCTGAGCAATGATAATTTTTATTTGTGTAATACAGTATCATATGTAAACTATGAAAACTGAACCTTAGATAGAGGGAGAATTCTAGCTCCATTAGTCTTATTAAGGTAAAAAAAAATCTAAAACATACTGAGCATAGTGGTGCATGCCAATAATCCTCAGGAAGCTGAGGCAGGAAAATTGCTCTGAGTTTGAGAGCAGCCTGAACTATACAGCGAATCTCGGTCAAAAAGCAACAAAATCCAAAATAAAGAAGAGTAATAACAAGATGGGGAAAATGTGCATATCAGAAAACTCTAGAGGTCCAGAGCTGGAAACAACTGCTTCTTGATGGAAAGTGGTCACAGGAAAAAAATTAAGACATCGTCACCCGCTTTTGCAGGAGATCAGGAGAACCTCTGGCTATGAGAACAGTCTCAGGCACCCAGCTTGGCCCAGAACTCATCTACATGAACCTTGAGTGCAGGCATCTCTGGTCTGGACCGGATGGCAAAGAGCAGCCATTGCCAATGAGATGCCAGGTTTTGTGCTCCTGGGGCACCAATATTCTTCTGTCAGGAAAGCGGGTGCTGGGAGAATCCAAAGGTGGCAGGCACTTCATTGCCAGCCCTCCGGGAAGCCCATGCGGGACGGGCGTGCTCCCTCCCTGACTGTGCCAGCCTCTCTGGCTGCCACCGCCTGCCCCTCCACTGCACCAGCAGTCTCTTACTCCCTCTGGTTATGTCTGACCTCCTCCTGATTTGTGCATATTTTAAACAAGCTGAGATGGACATTGGATTGGACTGGGGACAAGGGGAACTCTTGGGATGAATCGACAGCAGTAGGCAGAGCTGCCGAGGACTTGCCAGGCTCTCCTCAGTGAGAGGAGCAGTGGGGCACAAACACACAGATTCGAGTGGTCACAGATACTGTGGACCTGGGGCAGGAATGCAGATCGCTAAGGGGAGGCCCTAGTACACACAAATTGCTCACAGACCCTCAACCTGTCCCCGAGCTCATGGAAGGCAAAGGCTGTGGTGAAATGACCTTCGAAGAAGGGCTGAGCATGCATTTCATGTGTTCAGGAAAATGCAGCTACAGGGTCATATAGCTATGGGTGCAGCATGGTGGTGCTTCAATAACTACCATGCAAGGCCAGGGCACTCCAGATGCCTCAGTTGACTGAATACAGGAAAAGTCATGTGAAGCCAATAAACCTACATGTTGCACTCCGTGTAACAAGCCTTTCCCCTGCATTGCTCCCTTTCTCCCCCAAAACAGCCCTTTGAGTTTGACATTTGTACTCTGGACATAAAGCATATATGTATCACATACTTTAATGCAGTCAGGCAAAAGAAGCCTGCTCAAAGAATTACAGCTAAGGGGAGCTTGAAGTCTTGCCTTTGGGGAGGGGCATTGAGAAAGGGTCTCTCTCTGTCTCTGAGATTCAAGCTGGCCTTGAACACACTATGTAACCCAGGTTGCCCTCAAACTCACGGTGATCCTCCTGCCTCAGCCTCTTGGGTACCTGGATTGTAGGGCTACACTACCATGCCTGGCTTGGCCATTCCTGAAGGAAACATAAGTATCCAATGCTCTCCTGTGAGTAGCACAGCAATGGGGCTCCAGATGAAAAACGTTTAAAATGGTTTTGATGCTGTTAAGCCCTGTCCCACTCCAGGCAGGAGGGGAGGCATTCTCAAGCCAGGTGTCTGGGCATTCAATTCATGCACAGTACTGCAGCTGACCCATTACCGCAGCCCTTAGCCAGATGTGGTATTTAAACTTAAATTCATGACAATGAAAGACAAAGAATTCCGTTTTTCATTCCCAGCAGCCACGCAACTGGCTACTGCACTGGAAAGCACTGGTATGGAACATCCTATAATCCTAACTCGTCCACTGGGCAGCACTGATCTGGAGGCCCCTTGTCCCCGGCCCAGAGCCTGCACTGACCAGGTAAGCACAGCAATCCTTCAACATTGGCGATTTCCGCCAGCCAGGAAGCCCCTCATTTCCCTGACCACATGCAGCTGGGGAGTGGGCAGCATCGAAGCTCGGCGTGCAAGCTAGGATTATAGAACGGGGCTTCTGAATGCTACAGGTTCTATACTCATGGGGGCTTTCTCTAGCCCTGTGTTCTTTATGTTGATGACTGAATAGCCCTCATAGAGAGAAAATCGCTTAAAGAAAGTAAGGACACCCATAGCCCATCGAGGTGTACTTGGTGGTTCAGCTGTGTTTGTATATTTGCCCCGCATTTAATTAAGATGCATTCCCCAACTGTGACTTGGAGACTTGAAGTGAAATGATAGTCTTCAGATTTTCTGGGGAAGTTACTACTAACACAGTTCCTCACTAGTTGGGGGCCATATTGGTGGTACCCACAAAACAAGGCCTCTGCCCATTGCTATTTATTTTTCTAGTCACATACTTGGTACAAGCCCATTATGTGCAAGGCACGACGTCTCAGGCCGCAGCAGGCCCAAGCCCTAGAGGTCAGCCGGCACACAGCTCCATTAAACAAGCTAACCAGTAACACACAAAGCCAGGGACAACCCCAAGTGCTTCAGTGATTCACAGAGAGAGAAAACTTCCACTTGGCAAAGGCAGGGAGGTTTCATAGCAGAAAGACCAGAAAGCTGATCTTGTGGAATAACAGGATTTGAACAGATTTAGAGGCAGACGGGGCATGCTCACAGGAAGTAAAATGGTGCCCAGACTAGGGCCCCCCCAAAGCCTTATGCAGTCATGGGGCAGATTATAGATTGTGATTAACCCGTGAACAACTGGGATTGTGGGTGTGAGTGCTGCACCCAGCCTGGGACGGACAGCTGAAGGGAGACAGACTTGTCCTCTGCTGCCACTGTTGCTGCTACTTCTCCATGTTGCTCTCTGCTCTTTGCTGCCATCATGAAAGGTTGCTCTCTGCTGTGTGCCGCTCTGCCTTGGAGCCAGCTGAATATGGACTGAAACCTCCAGTGACTGTGAGTTAAATAAACCTTTCCTTCCTCATTTTGGGTGTTGGGTGTTTGTCCCAGCAATGAGAGAACAGTAACTGAGATGGCTATGTCAGGGCCACAGCTCACTGCCTGGACAGGGCTTGCCAGTATTAATGTGCTGGAGACCGGAGGGGTGACAGAAATGAGGCAGGTGGAGGTGCCACAGGATGAAATCAGAATATGACACTCTGGAGGCACGTGGCCCAAGAAAAGGCAGCGGGGAACACTCCACTCCCACCTTCTGTCACCACTTAGGAATATATGCTCAGTGCTGCCAGATTTTCCAAGTTTTCAAGGAAAACCCAAAATAGAGGTTTTTTTTATTGGAACTATTTTTTTTTATATATAATTTGGCTAGCGATTCCTTAAAAGAATTATGTAGGACAAACAATCCATTAGTCCACAGGCTGCTGGCTTTCTCTGTCCTACAGAGGCAACAGCCACTGTCTCCTGAACAAGGAAATGGAAGGCCAGGGGATGAGTTGGCCCAGTTGCAGGCCCAGGAGCTGAGGAGAAAGCAGAAGGCTACAAGACATGGCCACGTTCATCCAGAGACAAGGCAAGGGATTGGGGTGCGAGTCACGGCAAAGGGGCTAAGAAGGTTTTAGAAGAGTGATCAACAGGGAAGGGGAAACAGATTCTCTGGATGTCAGATAAAAGAACAGGAAAAAGCTAAGAGAAGACCTGGGTTCTAACCCTCAGAGGCTCTGGAGAAAGATGGCAATGACAGGGACACTGGGACTTTGGAGACATCCCCAAGTCAACCTGCAGCTGAGATACCAGCTGTCTCCAGCCCCCAGGGCAACTCTGAAGCAGAAGCAGGATGTTGACCCTGTAGCACACAGGGGCGTGCTGCAGAGCTGAGGGACAGGTACAGCCCTGGAAGGTGGAACCAGCAGCCAGGCCTACAACCGCAGGACCTCAACACAGGCCCAGGCACCAGTATGTATGGGTGTGACTACAGCAGTCTCAAAACACAGCCAGACTGCAGTGACTTCACATGCATGTGAACACACACACACACACACACCACCATACATACACTCATATACCGTTGCACATCATGCAAACACACACCATGCCTACACTTACACACCACACCACATGCATACTGATTTAAGGCAAGTAACTAAGAAGTTACTTGCATCTAAAAAGGGTGGAAATAATACCATGGCACAATATCAGAGCCTTGAGAATGGGGGGAAGCTCTTGGAAGCCTTTGAAAGAGACGCAGATCACACAGAAGGCCAGGAGGCTTCCCAAGAGCAAGACTGAGCACTCAGGGCCAGGATCTGCATCTTAGCCTGGTTTGTTTTGCTGGAAAAAGATACCTGGAATGAGGTGATTTTTTTTTTTTTTTTTTTTTTTGTTTTTTTTGAGACAGGGTCTCACTGTGCAGTTCAGGCTGGCCTTAAGCTCACTTTGTAGCTCAGGCTGGTCTCGAACTCACAACAATCCTCCTGCCTCAGCCTCCCTAGTGCTGGGATTACAGGCATGCGCCACCACGCCCGGCAAGGTGATTATTTTTTACGAAGGAGGTTTACTTAGATTGCCTTGACAGAGAGGGCTCTGGAGAGGTCATGCTGTGAAGCAGAAAACCGGAGAGGCACAGGGGGGACAGGGCTCACTCTGCTATGACACTCCGCTCCCTCAGGAAGTGACACATCCATTCCTGTGGTACCCAAGTCACTCCACGAGACCAACATCAATCTGTTCATAAGGTGTAGCCCAGATGACTACCTCCCACCTCTCAAAGACTCTGCCACCTCAACATCCTTGCCCTGGGCACTAAGCTGGTCGTGCATGAACCTCCAGAGAAAAACCACATCCAAATCATGACAGGCAAGGGCTGCAGAGTCCTAAGGCCAGCTGGATTCCAGCCTTGTACGCTTCCCACCGCCTCCCAAGCTGTCAATGAAGAATGAGAGAAAAAACAGACAACTGTCATCTTACTATACAAATTCCCATTTTAGGAAGAAGTGCTCCAGGAAAACAGAACTCAACTAAGAAAATCACTAGCAGTTCATGGAGATCAGAGAGCACATAATGAAATCAAGACTGAGGAGGGCCCCAATGTGAAGAAGCGGGCTTCAAGAGCCAGCATATGGCCAGAGGAGGATGAAAGAGCCTGAGGCATGCCAGGGCCTATGTGTGGCAGGCTCACATCAGCAAAGGTGCCTGGCTGCTTAGGGCCAGGGTGGAGACCTCAGATGAAACCCACCTTGGGAAACAAGTGTTCATGCTTCCAATTTGATGCCGTGTCACCAGTGTTTCCCAAAGTGTACATGCTTCCAATTTCACCATGTCACCCTTATTTTAAATTATTTCCAGGCTAAAGCCTGCTCGGAGCCAAATGGCACAGTCCTCTCCACTGCTTCCTTAAAAATACCCTCAGTCTGACCCAACTTGACAGGGTAAAGAGTTGCTTTATAAACCTTGACAGGAGTTGCTATTCTTGCCACTCTGGAAAGCAGGGGCACTTGAAGCCAGGCCAAGTGATAACTGCAGCCTAGAAGGGCAGAATGGCACGCACATGCCAGTCTGGAAGCCCACACAGAGCCCCTCCCTGTCCTCCTGCTCCCGGAAGCACACGAGGTTGTGCAAGTTTAAGAGCAGCACTGTCTCACGAGCTCCTCAAGTACATCTTAGTGTTATAGCTCACAGGCTTTGTTTAGGATTTCTAGGGCTGCTAGCAAATGACTTGTGATTCACTCACGTGTCACAGCAGCTCAGTTCTCACTGCCCTAACAATCAACAGCACAAAACAAGCACAGGTTGGTAGATAAGAGATCCCACATTCCTTGGTGTGCTGGACTGCCCACAAGTGAGGCACACCTGTATCCAGGGCTCAGAGCACTCAGTGGGCCCTTGGGGTGTTGGTTTACTGCACACTTACTACCTCTCAGGGAAAGGTGCAAATGACTGAGCATAACGCTGTCTTGGCTTAGGGGGATGAACCCTCCCTGAGGAAGACAGACAGTGAACCCAGAAGTACACACTAGGAGTCCCTTCTCCACAGTACTTAGGAACCAAAGGTCTTCAGGGTTTTGCAGACCTTGGAGAACTGATGGCACAGAGTCTACCAGCTAAAAATCTGAAATGCTCCAAAATCCAGAGTTGCTAGACCACTGAACTAACACTCAAAAAGTTTTGCTTTTTAATTTATGTATTTGATACAGGAACTCACTATGCAGCTTGGACTCATAGTGATCCTACTGTTTTCAGTCTCAATGGCATTGAGATTACAGGTATGGGTCACCATGCCCAGCCTCAGTGGCTGGCTCAGTTGGGCCCATGGGGCATAGCATATGTTGCTGAAGTTTTGCATTTAGAAGCATCTTAGATTTCAAACTAGGGATCTTTGGCTTGTATAATGCATAGT
Source organism: Ctenomys sociabilis (assembly GCA_004027165.1). Lineage (NCBI taxonomy): Eukaryota > Metazoa > Chordata > Mammalia > Rodentia > Ctenomyidae > Ctenomys > Ctenomys sociabilis. The sequence goes on from PVKA01024103.1 coordinate 9,806, forward strand.
TTGACAAATGTGACAAACACTTTGGAGAAAAGCAAGGCTGTTGAGAGGGCTGGGAATAAGGAGGGAGGACTCAGTGGAGGGACATGAATGCAAAGGACCTGGAGGAGAGAGAGGGTCCATGCTGCTGGGGAAGAAGGGCTTTGAGGGTGGTCAGCAGGACCAAGCTCGGCCTGAGGAGTTGCTGGGTGAGGGGAGCCCTGGGTCCTTACAGTGGAGCTGGGGTTGACATAGGGCGGGGACAGGCCCAGGGAGATTCAGAAGCCTGTGCCCTGTGTAGAGAACAGCCATTGGTGGGTCCAAGCAGAGGGTAGGACATGTCCTGATTTATCTTGGAAGGGAACTGAAAGGAGCGCTGTTGCAGGAAGGCAAAGGCACCTGCAGAGACCACTTATGAGGGCTCAGGGATAAGCTGGAGAGACACCACTGGCCTAGAACAGCATAGCAGAGATTCTGCTCTGGCAGGGGAGGTTTCTGTGGGTTACTGCAAATCCCAGCCTCGGAGCAAACTCGTGTTGGCAGGTCCACCAGGTGCTGGGCTGGTGGGGGCTAACGATTCTGCAATCAGGCAGGAGTCAGCGCACGCCCACCAAACTGCAGCAGCTGCAAGGTGATTGAGGAGGGAGGACTTGGGACCAAGGGCGCCTGGATCCCTGAAGTTCTGGGAGGCTGCTGGCCGCTGACTGACCCTGCGGAGCTGTGCGGGGACAGCAGCAAGCAGCAAGAAACCAAGCCAAGGAGGTGCTTCCCTCAGCCAGAGCCTGCTCACCATGCAGTTTCTCCTTCTGCCCTTCAGTAGCTGTTTCTCACTTGCAGGGCCCCTGTGCATCCCCAGCACCCCAGATCCAGCCTCCTTTCCTCCAAACCTCTCCTACATTAAGCAATTCATTCTAACAAAGGAATACTGCTGGAGAGAACATCATGGCTCTGTAGTCATAATGTTTTAAAAAAGATTCAGGCAGAAATGCTGAGGTACATACCACCCTTGGTTTCAAATAGCTCATGGCACAGGTGAGACCCCTTGGCCAGGACAGGGGGTGACACATCCCCAACATGGAGTAGGGAGAGAGACAGACAGTCCCAGGAATCAGTGTCAGGTCTGCCACGTACAACGTGCATGTGCTGGGGTAAGGCAGGTCCTCCTCCTCCTCCTCCCTCTGTTCTCAGCCTTATAAAGAGGCCCACTGTCTTGGATAGAGAGCTGGCACGATCATGCCCAGGCAGGTAATGCAAAACAAACTTGGCATGCGCTAGGCGGACTGGAAACCTGTGATCAGTCAATTCTTCCCTGAAAAATAAATATCTCAAATAAATATCCCCTCAAGAAGCTCTTTCGGTGCTGATGTCTAAACACTGCAAGTGAAGATGTAATGTGAGACCAACTTGTCCAAGATCACAAGATTTGAAAGAAAATAAATATAAGCCAAAGAACCCTGAGTGCAGGCAATAATGCTTTGCCCATGAACAACAAACGTGCACAGCTGGCTGTTACTGACACCAAAGTGACAAGAAAACCAGGAGGCTGTTTCTAATAAGGGCTTTGAGGATAAGTGACAGCCCAGACAGTTCATAAAGAGAGCAGAGGCCACCTTCTTAGCCACACTTTAAGAACAATGAAAACCTTTGAAGGCTCTGGATCTAGGGGACAGAAGGCCACACTTTCACCCTCTCTTTGAGACCTCAGCCCTCCAAGGTAGCACCAACACTGAAGCACCCTGGCACATCCTGAGGCGGGACCACACATCCCAAGTGCTCATCCAAGAGTGACAGGAGTGACAGGGACCAGGGCATGGCACTCAGCCAATAACTGCACCCCAATATTGGCCCCAGGCAGTGGATAAACAGCATTAGGAAAAATAAAGCACTCTTCCAAAACAGAGACATGTCACCCAAGGAAAGGGTGATAGTACCAGTTAAGTTTGTTCCTGAAAAGTCACATTTGGTTCTGTCCTGCTTCCCAGAAATTCAAGAATCGGGCCTGATCTGGGAAAAAAAAAAAAAGATTACCCTGAGTCACCTTTTTAGGAGATCTTGGGGCAGGGGAACAGAATTCCGTCTAGCTGGGAGATTCAGATGATCCTTGGGTGGCACACCGACACAGGCCAAAGGCCTGCTGCAGCCCAGTTCTCCAAGAGACGTTCCCTCTACTGTCACACCACTGAGCTCAGCACTCATGGCAGAGCCTCTGTGATGACAGTCCAAGGCCCCCGTCATGCTGGATTTCCTAAACACAGAATACTAAATCCAAACCTTTCCCACCTCCTGCATTGCTGGGAAGGCCCCTAAACCCCATGGCCAAGTGGGCTTGGGGTTGGCAGGTGTACAAAAAGCAAGGCTGAGAGGATCATTTGGAAAAGCCACTTGGAGGAGACTGAGAGGGAATAAAATCCTACCCAGAGGCTCCCGGTGGGAAGCAGGCACTCCGGTTCAAAGACTACTGTTGAAATGAGCTATCAAAACAGAGAGCAGCATGGAAGACCTTCACATGCATATGAGCACAGGATGTGTCAGAAGCTGCTCTGGAAAGTCTCCATCAAACTGTATGGTCCCAGTTCCACAGAATTCAGTGCCATGGTTGCCAGGGACTGGCAGGGAGGGAGGGAGACATGACAGGCTGAGCACTGGGTGTTTATTCTGGATAATCTCATAAGGCTGGAATGCTTGTCATCATACACTTGTCAAAACCCAGTTTGAGAGTAACCGCACACACAAAAAACTAAGAATGTATGAGAAAGAATAAGCCCAAGCGTACGTTTTAGACTTTGGCTAATAATATGCACGGCCTTAGCTGCCCAGAATGCAGCGATGCTGGGCGAAATGTTTCTCCTCTTTCTGGTCGGCCACCTGGGAGCAGAGGGAAGAATGGCAGAGCCCTTTCAGTAGCACAGGTGGGCAGCCCAGGCGGCCTGCGGCTCCAGGCACCCTACACAGGAGAAGAACCCAGGGCACCCACAGCTATCTGGAACCCAAGGGCCTCCATGGAGACTTAAGATGACAAGAGCAGCTTTGAGACACTTGAGGATCCACGACAAGAATGAGAGCGGGGGGGGGGGGGTAGGTACGGGTTCAGGGTATCAGTGGAGACCTGGGGAAGGGCACATTGGGAATGGCTGGCCATTCTGGAAGATGCATGAGGAGCTAAGGGTGTGCCACTATGAACAGCCACATTTGAGGACCACTGTGGCGGGGTTTCATTTTTTTTAAATAAGAGAAGCTGTTTCATGGACAATGATGACAAACACATAAAATGCAAAGCCGTTCCTCCCAGGTGGTCACCAATTTCCATGCCCCTTTTGAAGAAAACACTCATGCATGCTGAGCTTTCTGGCTAGCCAAGGCAGGCTGGGCTCCATGCTAGGTGCTGAAGATTCAAAGAGCAGCAAGACACAGAACTAGTGCCCATACTCGGGGACGGACAGCAAAGGCAAGCCGTAGGCAGGCGATGAGTAGAGAGGCAGATGGCTGCTTCCTCGTTGTGGAAGCCAAGCTCGCAGCAAGGGCCAGAGGGGCTGCCTGGATCGAACCAAAGACGCGGCTCCCTGCCCCAGGCTTCTCCTGAGACCCTCAGAGAACAGATGGCCTTGCTCAGGCCCTCTTAGGGTTTCCCAGGCTTCGCTGGCACCTCCATCTGGAAAGTGACTCAAGCAAACCACATTCTACAGCTTTTGTGATCAGGTCGAGAGAATGGGGGGGGAGATCAGTGCACTGCTGGGAGAGGCTGCTCCGATTGGGTGCAGGGCAGCTCACACCCCCTGCAGCAGATGCCCTCCTCTCCCTGGGCAGGGAATACCTGACACGCCTGCCTTCCCCATCCAGAAAGAGCACACAGAAAGCCAGGCATCCAGCCTCCTAACCCCTTCATCCTTCTAGACTTTGGCAAGCAACAGGAAGATGTCACACCAGGCTGCCTTCATGAGGGAAACAGGCATTTGTTTCTCCTCCTTGCTTCTACAACCCAGATGCCCATCACCAGGCATCCTGTGACAGTCTGGAAATCAACAACTTGCCATCCTCGCTTTTAGGCCACCTGTTCTCTTCTCCCTAACTTTATATAGACAGCAGGCAGGGCATAAAGTTTCAATTCAATTTTAATAATTATTACCTCTCCATGCCAAGAAAGTGTTCCCTAGTGCTGGTGTTCTGAGGCCATTTTCTGAGAGCACCGCTGGGGGTGACAGGCCCAGTGTTTAACTCCATTTACAGACAAATATAACTACAAAGTCAGTCTGGTGGGATGTGTTGGACCCATAGTTGCAGTTTAAATTCATGAAGACAGAGCTGAGACTCTTACACCAGCTTCTCTCCTAGGGTTAAGCTCCATCCTCCTTTTCTCTGAGGCCCAAGCAGGGCAAAGACAGCCAACAGACACAGTCCTGTAACCTCCTGACACCTTCAGCTGCGACTCCAGTCATTCCCAGGGTCTCACATCAGGGCCTGAGTAGGGAGGCCAGCAGTTCACATCTTAGTCTATGGGATTGGGGTGGTGGCGGTGGAAGGCGGTGGATTGGGGTGGTGGCGGTGGAAGGCGATAGCCACCGGGAAAGCAGGAGCACCAGACACCTCTGAACCTCTGGGAAATGCTTACTGTTCTCCCATGAGTGTTGATGACTGGAACAGTTTCACCTTTAAGCTTTGTGATTTAGACTCTAGGTAAACTGCACACAGCCACAGTCCAGGAATTTTTAAACTCCCGATTTCCTTTATGTGTGATTCCAACACAAAGTAAGCTTCAGCTATCAGCTAGCAAACTGTCATCCCCCCCTAGTCTGTTCTTTCACTAGACCAGGCACGGCCACTAAAGGACAGGTGGAAAGAAAGAGATGCCACACTTCCACAAATAAATTCACTGATCTACATGTTGATCTACAAAGGAAAAAGAATGGGAGCAAAACCTAGGGGAACATTCTTTATAACGATCTATGTTTATTTGCCTGCTTATTTTTCCCAGAAAGAGGTATTAAATAGTGAAAATTTTCCCCAAAGTTTTATTTATTTTCTGCACTCAGGGAACATTTTTGATTAAGGATGACAAATGTAACACAACTTTGCAGATTAAAATGAAAAACACAATTCTTGAAACAAACATTAGATTCAAGAATCTGATGCCTTGCTCCTATTCCTGCTAAATATTGACATAAAAGAAAGGGGAAACATGATGTCTCGCACCTAGTGAGCACCCCATAATTATCTGCGGGGTAACTGAGTGAGTGGTTTACTCCGAACACCAGTAGCTCTTTGCACAAGCATGCTCCGTTGACACAAACGTAAGCAGGGCCTGAGATTTATGGGTGCCTCGTTACCTCTGGTGACCACAAATCCTCCGCAGTTCCTAGGCTGTTCCAGGCAGCCCAGCTAATAGCTGAACAGGCAAATCAGGAGGCTGCTGTGGGGCTTTCCTTCCAAAGGACCAGGCTCCTGCATAGGAAGGGGTGGGGGCTCAGCTGGGACCACAGTCTTCAGTCTCTGCACAGGGGAGGAACAGCCTAGTCCCCTCTTCACTGCGACTCATTCTTCCACCCAGACAGTGGCCACGCTGGAAACCTGGAGTCGTTGATCCTCTGTGTTCTAAGGGCATCAGGAGATGGGCTGAAGGCCATTCGGGATGACGGTAGCTGATAACCGTGACCCGGCACTGCACCACCACCAGAAATTTCCAGGACTCTCCCCCACCCCCCACAGCCTTATGGTCATTTGCTCACTGAAACCCACCATAAATGGGCCCAGAATTCCAGTTTGGGATAATGAGAAAGTTTCAGAGATGGACCATAGGGATGTTTACACAATGTGACTGTGCTCCATATCACTGCACTGAACAGTTAAAATGGTAAATGTTACACATACCCTACCACAATAAAAATAAAGACAACATAAAACATCAAGATGTACATGAGTCATCAGCACTAGCAAACTACGAGCTCCTTGAGGGTGGGGATGGTGTTTCATTTATTTTTTAAACCCTCACATATCCCATGGTAGCGAACACCTACATATACACACACTGTGCAATGTTTGCACTGAGTGGATAAATTGGAAGCTCTCTCCAAAATAAGACATGTAGGCCTAACATGACCATTAAACACTTTTTTTTTAGAATGTTCAAATTAAGAATAAGAGGAACTTATAAAATGATACACATACCTCCTGTAGAAATTGACCCAGAATTAGGAAGAGGTGGTCATATATTTTGTATAAAAAGGTTATAACTGGTAGTCTAGGTATGTAACTAAAAGGCACAGAGCGAACATGCATATGCAGTATGTGCTATGTGTAATTTGTCCCCATATACTGATTCAGTACACATAACCTTAAGGATCAGCCGCTGTATTTATGAGCCGGCTCAGTCTCACCTCTAAATGCACATGAGTCAGTACACCGAACATGTATACACTGAAGAAGCTGACTTTCCCTGTGCTTCAGCAATGCTAAGAATAATAAACATTTACCATTAAGCAGTTCAAATAAACAAAACAGGGTCTTTAACTACAACAAATTACCAGAGGCTTTTCTGTTTTCCAGTAGGCTAATGGAGGCATTTTTATTAGATTAAGATAAAACCGCCTGCACCCAACAGGCAAGTTGAGGAAAAAAGGAGTTGGAAACCAAGATGCTTTGATAAAATGTAAAGGATTCTAAATAAAAGACTATTTCATCATTTTAAAGTGAGAAGACATCCAAAGATAATAGCTGGCCAGTAAACAAAGAGTCTTTCCTTTAATTAATGGAAAAGGACAATTCATAATTGACACACAAATCCATGGCAGCACACTACTAGGTTTGCTTCACTAAATGACACACGCCATTTAAAATCCTACTGATATCATCCTTCTCCAGAAATAAAACACACAGGAGTTCGCGTTCAAAGATGATTCTTGGCTCAGACCGTGTTCAAGTCTCCATCAAGGTTTGGAGTTACTTGAGTAACTGTTTCTTGGGAAGGTAACGGAAACAGAGGATAAACTTTGAGCAAAAAGAAAATGGAAGGGCAAAAGCAAAAGCATGCTCCTACTATGTATTCAACAAAGCCTGTTCCGGAGGGTGGGTTCTGGAGCCAATCCCAAAAATGGCAGGAGAAGGGAAGGAGGGGTGAGCCGCTATGCGGACAGACCAAGGTCAGAACAGGCGCCTCGCAGAACAGCTGCAGGTGACACCGTAAGAGCTGATAGTCGGCCGCACCCCATCAGGTGTGCACGCCTACTCGCCATCTTCCCCACTTGCCATCTACAGCATGAAAGCCAGCCAGCCTTTCCTTGTGCTACCTCTTGTCCCATTTCACTTTCTTCTTCCTAACTCCTTATACCCTACTGGAAATTCCTTGGAAAATGCAGACTTTAGTACAAATAACCACACATCCCAACTCTAGGGACAAATCCCCTCTTTGCACCTTCTGCCTGGTGCAGCAATCTTGGGTTTTCCCACCTTCCTCTATCTCTTCTTCCTTTTCTTTTTAAAATATTAATTCTTGAGCTGTTTCTCCGGAGAGGCTGATTAAATATGCCTGGATGACTTTTACAGCTGCCCTCATGAGTCTCTCATAATCATCAGCTTTGGGAAACGCCGAACTTGCTAAGCCCTAACCTTCCTGCTCTCCGTGAGTCAAAGCCTGGCTCATCTCTGCCAGAAGCGACCCAGAGTCAAGAGGTTTGCTGTGTGGTTAAACAAGAGACTAAGAGGATGAAAACTGGAAACAGAAAATTCATCATTTAGAACACCCCAGGGTCACACTTCCTTCCACGGGAAGACCAGCCACGTGTGCTACTGTGCCTGCCTCTAACATGCTTGGATGCACACAAATAATCTGGGCCCAAATTCATGGAGGATGAAACGACTGTGTGGAAGTGCCAGTACCTGAGTCAAGTCCACAAAACGGATGGGAAAAGACAGAATGGGTCAGCCTAAACCTGCAGCAAATCCAATTTCAAGGGGAGACTCTCTATGCTTTGTGAGGACCACAGACAGAACCGTCAGCAGGACCCTTCTGAGTGCTAGGCCAGTGCACTTGAAGAACAGAAGACACACAAACCCGCCAATCCAAGGTGCTCCCTTCCCACTATTACTCTGAAAGCACCAATGTCCACAAACCTGGGCATCTCTGCAACTGCTGCTCATCCGCACCTCAGTGCTCTTGTTTCCCCATCTGCCTCATAAATCCCAGCTCAAAGACCCACCGCTGCCCAAAGCCATTTCCTTTTTGCATAGTCAGTGGCATTTAGAAGCAAACAGACCAGAACTTTGGTTCCAGCTCTTCCATCTTCTAGTTGTTTAACCTAACTTCTCTACACCTCAATTTCCTCACCTGTGAGCTGGAGATAGCAATGCTACCTGCCCAGAAAGCTCTGCCATGTGCTCTTGGCTTGACCCATGGGGCTTTGCAGTGTGAGCCATTCTGAGGCTGAGGACATGACCAGAGAACAAACCCGGGGGAAAACAATTCAAATGGTTTAGCACATTGGGTGATGTTTCACCTAGAGCTCAAAATATGTTTTATTAGGCGGTTTTTCAGTTTCTAGTCTCTTTCTAGCAAAGACTGACTTATATCCTCTAAAGATCAATGAAGCCTTTCCAACTATCAAGTTCATTGATTAACAATAAAAGACAAGTTCCTGAACCATAAATCTAGGTGCCTTAGAGTTTATGTTCATTTTCTTTAAGAAATGTATGATTTTCCTTAAGAAATGTATGAAAGTGCCAGGGCCTTAGCTCAGCGGTACAGTGCCTGCCTCAGAAGCGTGAGGTCTCAAGTCTGATTCCAGATTAGCCCCCTGCCCCAGAGAAAATAAAAACATGCAAAAGACAACCACACTGCACT
>PVKA01024103.1:18708-34794 GCA_004027165.1 Ctenomys sociabilis
GGGGGGGGGGGGGGGGGTATTAACCCAAGCCATCACTTGTTACTGATAAGTAGCATGAAGGGCAGGCTCAGAGATTATAGAGGGCCAACCACTGAGTGTCCTGGCTTTACCCCCTGTAGGTTTCTGGAGATGTTCTGTGGGGGTTAGGGTGGTAACAACCCAGAACAGATCTGTGTGACTCAGATGACTCAATTCAAAAGAAGCCAGGCACAATAGCATACATTTGTAATCCCAGCTTCTTGGTAGGCTGAAGAAGGAGGATTTCAAGTTAAATTCCAGCCTGGGCAATTCATAGAGAGGTCTCAAAATTATATATATATATATATATATATATATATATATATATATATATATATATATATATATATTTACTCTGCATTCCCTAGCTTTAATATGCAGTAAAACCAGAAACATCAACAGCAGGAGGGAAGATTGATCTACCCCAGGGAGAGGATTCCTAGAAGTGGCAGCTGATGTCAAGGTATCTACAGCTTCTAAAATTCAATAAGAGGTATGATGGATTACAAAAGTCTGTATCTGTTTGAAAAAAGGTTTCTAAGGCTCTAGAATATGAGGCAAGAAAATGTTTCTTCTGAAGGAGAAGCTATAATAATCACTAAAAATAAAACTTGGTCCTCACTAGAAATGGCTCCAAATGAGAGATGCATTTCCCCAGCCATCCACAAAGAGAGGCCAATGTTTTCCAAATGCAATCAGGACACACAGACATCTTCCTCGTCCAATAGAGGTCGGAGCCTCCCACAATCCAGTAACAGCGGTCATGAGAAATGGGACAAGAATGGAAATCAAGTCAACAAAGAACGCTGAAATGTGCATTATTGCATTGTGACTTCTGCCTGAGGTGGCACTGTGTCAACAGAAAGGAATTATATGAAATGTAGGAGGGTGGGGCTGGAGCTGGGCATGAGAACAGTGTCTGAGGTCTACAGGTGTTGTTGTTCATCAGGGGGGCAGTTTGAAGCAAAGAGATTGCACAGACCCTCAAGGACAGACTTCAGTGATGTGTAGAGAAAACAAAGAAGGGAGGACTCAGTGAATGAGCAAAAGGAGGTGACTCTGTCTGCCCTGTACCCATAACAACTGGCCTGATTTTCCTACTCATTTCCCAGGAGGCCCTGTCCCTCAGCATCTGTGTCCTGAGCCTATGTCTACTGTAGAGCCCCTAGAGGTCCCACTTCTCCCTGCAGGGTGACCAGGCCTGGCCCAAGTCCCACAATCATTTCTGTCTCCAGCTAGGCCTCCTTGCTCCTCCTCGACCTTCACAACTGCCTGTTCCTGCCCATTCTTCAAGTGGCAGCAGGGTGTTTTGACTGATTGATTGATTTGAATCTGCTTGTGATCACTTAAAGACAGCGTTTATGGTTTTAGAAAGTGCAGTATAACATTTGGCCATTCAATTAAGCTATCACCCAAAGAAAACTTCAAATAAATAGATTATCTCACCATAAAACCAACCAAATCACAAGCACATTGATCTGTTTTCCATTAGGAACCCTCACTACCTTAAGTACCTAAGCTCAGTTACATGGCAACAAATGGTAGCAATTACATACTGAAATAAAAAAATTAAAAAAAAAAACCTTCTAAGAAACAGGTTTTCTTCCCAGCTACTGAAGCTATGTTAGAGGCTAACACTTCACTTCGGTTTCTTACGGTGTTGAACTTTCTGGGCAAGTGAAAAAGACTGAAAGGATTAGTTCTAAATGTAAAGTGGCCATTCACTATAAAATGTATCTTCAGGTTTAAAGGAATTGTGCAAAAAAAGAGCAATTTTCTATGGAAATATAAATTATACCAAGAAGTAAATCATTTTTTTTTTGTATATTTGGGAAGGGTCTACAGGGTGTTCAGGGTCTCACTACTAGATCGGTCTCATAGTGATCTGCCCTTTTACAGCCTCCCGAGAGCTGGGATTTCACCCACCATACCCAGTATGCACCACCATACCCAGTCTCAACTGTGTCCCGGGGTGCGGCCAACATAGCAGGCCCTGGGGAATCAAAGCCCTGGACCCTGCTCCTGCTTGCAGATGCTTTAATCTGCTGAGCTATTTGGCCAGCCCTAGTAAAGCATTTAAAAAAAAGTAAGTATGACTTAAAAAAACTCAAACTACTTCATTCCCCTACATCACTGAATTTAAAATTCTGGCTCTCTTGTGTATAATCTGGGCTATGCAGAGGCTGAGGGTGGAGAATAACATGTTGGAGACCAGCCTGGGCAATTTAGCAAGATCCTGTATCAAAATAAAATAAAACAGTAATGTAGCTCAGTAGTACAGTGCTTGCCTACCATATGTAGGGCTCTGGGTTTAACCCCTAATTATAGAAAAAGCAAACACTTGGATTCCCACAAAACCTTCAAGGTCTCATGGTCTGACCCCATCAACTTTTAAAGCATCACCTCATTTCATGGACCTCAGCCAAAGCCCAATAAAATAATTTACTGAGAGACTTTTCTTGTAAAACACTTACTTCCCTTGGAGGCCCAGCTCTGGATTACAGAGAACATTCACCCTTTAGACAGCAGAATTAGATCCTTGGAAATGAATGGGAAAACTATTCCTGAGGGGTTCTGAAGACGTTCACAGACAGAAAGGCCCATTTGTTAAGCTTCCTGGGATTAATGTTTTTTTCCCTAGTGACTAAATAAAGTAATTGCTTAAAATGAGGTTGGAAACACAGAGAGAACAATGCTTTGGAGGAGGGCCAAGAACAAGGGAGGGCTTCCAAATTCCTCCCATCACAGTAGCCACAGGGGCTATCCAAAGTACCCTGTTGGCCTCTTTCCTGGCACAGGGCTGCCTACCTCTTTGCTGGCCCTCTGAAGCTATGCTCTGTTGTATGATGAACTCTGAGGCAGAAGTAACACATACACTTCCTGCTGGAAGCATTTGAGAGCCAATAGGTGCTTCACATGGGCCTGGTCCTAATCACCGAAATATGTCAGAATAAAACTGGAGCCACTTATGTAAAACCCTAATGGAACAGAGCTAGGAGGCCTTGAAAGGAAGGTCCCCATGCATGATTTTCCAAATAACAGGAACTTCTGAGAGAGCCCATCACACCAGAGCCTTGCTCAAAGGCCAGTTCTACAAGAATGCTTCCCAAGTACATGTCTATTCAACCTTGGACTGAATGCCACCCTCATCAGTGATCTGTAAAGCCCAGGATAATGGTTTTAAGACAACTTATACAACCTTCTTGATTTTACCTTTACAAACTTTGTCATCCTTTGCCTCCTCAGATATGCCTGTGACCATCAGAGCAAATACCTCCCAGATGTACAAGTTCTCTGCCCATGTTGGAATTCATGCATTGCTTCTTTAGAGAGCCTTTCTCTATTTGCTCTTTACATTGAAACTAAGAATGCACATGTCTAGACAGAGCCTTACCAGCCTGAGTCCCTGAGTGACAATTTGAAGGCAGAACCCTTACATCTGCCAACACTAGTTATACAGCATGAGTGAGAACTATCTAGTCTGTTTTAGGCTACTGAGCTCTGGAGTCATTCCTAACTGTAACATACCCTAATCTGTCCTACCTGAGACACTGAGCTGACATGCCACTGGTTATTAGAATTATAAATGAACATCAGGTTCCTCTCACAGACAAGATGCTATAGAGCCATTATGTAGTTACGGCTCTTGAAATGCAAAGCCGTGAGCCCCATGCCCCACAGTGGGAGCCAGCAACCAACAAATACTGATTTTCATCATCACTCAGGCATTGGTGAAGAGCCAAAGATGCAGGCAGTGGGCTGTATCTGGTCCAGGTACAGACGGTTCCTATGACAGGTTGAGTAGCTAGAGATGCAAAGGTTGGAAAGGGCAAAGGGTAGAGACAGATGGCAGGAGACTCAGTAAGAGTAACTCTGTGTGGAGACATTCAGGAGTCACAACTCATATTCAAGCTGATGGTTGCTAGGCACTTTCCTAAGAGCTTCTCCTGCACTTAACACCTATTGTCTTTATACCACCCTGTGCCATAGATGACAGCATTACTGTCATTTTATATATAAGGAAAGGGATAAAGAAAAAGCTGAATAATTTAACTTAAGCAAAGAAAACCATCCATGCTAAAGAACAGGAAGTGAAAATAGAAAGTAGGAACAGGTAATCTGGAATCAAAAGACCATTGGGATAAGGCATTGCTATGGCTTAGATGTGGTTTTGGTGTGTCCCCTAGTTTGTGCTGGAAGCTTGGTCCTGTTACAATAATGAAGGGAAGGGCTGAGTGCACTCAGTAAGGCCCCAGGGTCTCTACCTAGAAAGGGCGAGCACCTGAGACACTCACTCCATAAGAGTGAGTTGTTATAAGAGAGTGAACTTGATCCGTGCATCTCTCCCTAGCTTCCTGTTCACTGTCTGCTCTCTTCCCCGTACCCAGGGGCTCTTACCATAATGATGCTATCTGCTACCACAAGACTCTCACCAGCATCTGAACAGATGGGGCCACCCAATCTCAGCCCTGTAGCCTCCAAAACTATGAGCTACGTAAACCTCTTTTCTTTATAAGTACCCAGTCTCCACTCTCCAGGACTAAATAGACTTTTTAGAAAATGTGATAGCCAAGAGCCAGCAACAGACTGTGTATGTCATATGCTGAGCCAAGAAGTCCTCAGCAAGAAGGGCATGAAGGAGGAATTGGACAATGGATCCCCAGTGGATCAATAAAGTCCATACCTTCATGGTCATGTGTACCTCAGCCAGACTATGTAGCTACCTATGTATGACGGGCCTTGGTTTGCTCAAGGACACAAATTCGTACTCAGTAACACATTCACAACCTCATGCAGGGTACTGATCATGTGTAGGGTACTGCCCTGTGCTCTAGAATGAGGATCCCCAGCTCCTGCGCTGCAGGCTGGTACCGGTCCATGCTCTGTTAGGAACCACATCACACAGCAGAACTTAAGTAAGGTGAACACAGGAAGCTTTACCTGTGTTTAACCACTTCCCAAAGCTTACATCATGACTTGAATGCCACCTTCTGTCAGGTAGGGGTGGCATTCAATTCTCACAGGAGAATGAACCCTGTTGTGCACTGTACATGTGAAGGATCTAGGTTCTCCTTCTTTTAAATCACTCTGAAACTACTGCGCCTACCACAAATGGAAAAAATGTTTTTCACAAACTAGTCCTTGGTGCCAAAAAGGTTAGGGACCGTTGCTCTAGAATACCACAGTAAACAGGCACAGCACCTACTCAAGCGACCTTTCATTCAAGTAGAGAAAAAAGCCAAAGCAAGTGGTGAGGTCCTAGAAGGCAGAACAGAGGTCACTTACACACACCTCTGTTACAGACAAGTTCAAATGTACTGCCTACACAATGCAAGTCATGGCCAACCATACCTTGTGGCCTTGAAGGGGTGGGATAGAAGAGACAAAGAGATCAACATCTATATTTCCCAGGTGATGGCTGAATGTGGCAGTTAAGGGACAGCAGCTTTATCTGGGAGCAAGAGGAGGTGGCAGTAACAGAGATGACCCATCCCCCACACTCCATAAAGGCATCATTAGTTCAAAGTCATGACCAGCCGAACATGGAGCCCTCCTGTGTTCCCATCATGCCCTGCTTGGGATGCCGATGCAGCAGGTGCATGTCACCACACCTGTAATGAATGATTCACCACTGAGCCCTAATATTAACACGAAAGTCCATCTATTTGAGGGCAGAAACTAAGACTTGACCTGCCTCATTTAGCTCTCTGGGATTCTGTATGTAACCAATCCTTTTTCAAAAGCCAAAGAAAGGAACAGCTCAGAACTTGGGAAAGATGTAGTCTTTGCTGTTCTTAGATGCAATACATGACTGCAACAGCTTCTTGTCTTAAATTCCACTTTGGTGGCTCAGGTACCGCCTATCCTCAGAGGTTAGTAGGAAATTCATGATAACTCTTATAAATTCTGACATGTGTAAGCACTTTCCTGAATGCTGAATTCCTCAGACAAAATACATTCTTTTAAACTTTACTTCTTTTGTGTAAGCAGATTAATCAAACTCATAAACTCATTTACAACAACTCATTTCCTTTTTATAATTTTAGGGCTAACTGTACTACAAAAAATTCAAGTAAAGTTTGAATCTTGCTGAATTGCTATCAATAAGACTTACTTGCTAATAAGATAACTCATTTAGGAAAAATAAATGACTGCCTTTCAAATGTGAAAACTCTAACATACCAACACACTCATGAGAAATAAAAATCTACAAACCAGCAGAATATTTGTACTTTAAATGAACACATAAAAATGTCTAGAGTACACTGTGCTTCCTTGGCAATAGACATTATCTTGTGTCCCTTATATGTATCATCTCAGTCACATGTACTATGTCCTAATAACCTTTTTTCTTTTTTTGGGGGGGTATTAGGAATCAAACTCATGACCTCACATTTTCCAGGCAGGTGCTATGCTGCTGAGCTACCTCCCTAGTCCCAGGCTGTTCAACCCTTTAAAATAGGTTCCCACTATTTTAATCTTTATTTTACAGTGAAGCAACTACAGAATGCTAAGGACTGAATGTTTGTGTCTCTTAAAATTTATGTTAAAACCCTAATCCCCCACGCAATTGGGAAGTGGGGTCCTTGAGAGGTAGCTAGGTGGTGAGGGTAGGCCCTGTACGTGGGATTAGTGTTCTGTGATGATGACCAAGACAGAAGTGGCAATTCTCTCTGCCACATGTGCTGCAGTTGGCGGGCTACAAACCTCCAGAAAGCCTTCAGGAGACATCAAGCTCGTTCGTGCCTTGGCCTTGGAGTTTCCAGCCTCCAGAACTGCGAAGAACCACTGCACACTGTGTGAGCCATAAGGCCTGTGGTATTTGTTATTACCAGGCTGGACAGATAAAGACAGAAAGGTGAAAAAACTTACCTCTAGGTACACTGTGTGGAAGTACAGAGCCAGATTGGAGCCCAAGAGGTCCAGACATGGAGTCCATGCCCTTGGACCCTCCACTAACTACAGTTGTTCTATTGTCGGCCATAAACTGAAGATCTACACACAAAGACAAACACACACACACACACACACACACACAATGTGCATAGGCATGTGGCAATCTGAAACAAAATGCCTAAATTGATTCAAATTATATGGTTATGATTTATATTTCTTTAATATTGTTTACGTACAGGCTAGTTAGCTATGTAGCTAACTTAAAACTCAGCATTTCCAAAAGCCTCATTCTTACTCCATTCCTGAATCCTATTTTGCACTTCAACTAATAACTGCTACGGAAGAGGAAGGGAAAAATAAACACACTATGACCATTTACTGTAGAAAGCAATTCTATTTCAAGTCAAATTAGAGAAGCAATGAAAAAGAAAACCTACCACAGTTCTAAGTTGTGAATAAAGCAATTCATATTTAATGAAAGTTCTTACTAAAGACACGTCACGAGTGTGTTCTGTGTGTCAGGAAGAGGGCTCATGTGAACTTGAAGCAAACCTAATGGCTTCGCTCTCCAGCATGGTACAATTACAGTGAGGCACAAAACATCATGCTGTGCTTGGAAACAAAAAGCCAGGCTCACACGTGATGTTTTTCCTGAGAGAAGGCATAAGGGGACCCCCTCCCAAAATCATTGCTTGCAAAGAGACATTTTTTAATTGGAGAAGAACAGATTACTTGTGGAAGAAGAGCTAAGGAACAGAAAAGAACATTGAGAGCTAACAGCTAAATGTTCAAGACAACATTTTTAAAATATTCTACCACATTATTAAAATATCTTCCCTAAAGACAACCTGGATCTTACAGTAGAAAACTAAGAAAATGTCCACTTAGAGCCCCTGCTTATAAAGCAGTCTGAAAGATCAGTCATCTCCAGAAAGGGGCAGTCCAGGCAATCCAGTGAAATGCACCTGCAGAACTACAGGCTCAGTCAAGTGAGTGGGGTCCCCATACTCACTAATGTGTGGACTAAACAGGGGCGAATGCTACACTTACATAGACAGCACTGTGAAATTTCACTTTTTAAAAACACCAACTACTAAATATAAGTGCGCCCTAACATTCCTAAGAGAGAAGCTGGTGTCTCCCACCTTCATGAACTTTGACACTCTGTCCCCACTCCAGGCACTATCCAATGAACAGAAACACCAGTAATGCAGGTCTGCCCCAATGTTCTCTGACTCCTCCAGGGGCTCCTTGGAGAACTGCTGCCCTCCCAACAGCCAGCTCAGCAGCCAGATTCCAGTTCACACAACCTGAGGTCCTCTCCTCCAGTTCACGCAACCTGAGGTCCTCTCGTCCGGTTCACGCAACCTGAGGTCCTCTCGTCTGGTTCGCGCAACCTGAGGTCCTCACACCCAGCTGTGGCACACTGCTTGGGTTCACTCTTGGGTTCACACACTGGGTTCACACACTTGGGTTCACACACTGGGTTCACTCTTGCCTCCATATCACATGGTCCTGAGGAGTGTAGAGACTGCTTTCCAGGGTCACCCATTGATGTGACCACTGAAGGTCCTCAAGGCACACAACAACATCTCCATCAGAGAAACCAGCAGAAGGGAAACAGAGGAGCCCACGAGGCTCATCCACACACCCATGTGCTTCTGCGGTGTGCAATAAAATGTGAGCTATCGTAGCACCCCGGCCCAAAGCGCTCACACTGTGCTCACAGGCTTCCCCAAACCCTGCCCTGGGTACCTCTCACAACACCATTTCCATGGAGGTGGAACTAAAAGCACCCCCATTTTATATCTGCATATGCTCAGGTTCAGAGAGAGACTTTTAGTCATTTGCTCACAGTCACATGGCCTGAGATGAAGCCAGAGCTCGTACTATAACGGGGAATTCTTTGACTGCTGCCTACCTAATACACTATGCTAAGTGCTTTGTTACATGGGTCATCTCTAAGAAGTCTCACATTCATTTTCCCCCTAACTCCAGACACAACAGCCTTCCTAGACTAGGAAACCAATGAACCAAGGGGCTAAGGAGCTTCTCCCAGGGCACACGGTCAGTGTATGGCAGAGTTGAGGTTTAAAACCTTGTGGTTTTCTTACTTATTATAAGTGTGGACATTTGTGTGGTTTTGTCACAGCCATGCTTTTTCTAAAAAGTTGTTTCATCTCTCACACAGAAGAGACACGATGGATATTATTCATTATTTTTAACAGCCAGTGAAACCAGTGGCAGAGATTTAACACAAAATGCCAGTAAAAATTTGGATTCTAATGAAGCGTAGAACTGCAGTTAGTTTCCATTTTAAAATCCCCCCTTGGCCTGGGCATTAGAAGGCTTACCTGGCCTCTTCACAAGTGGGCTCCCCATTGTGGCCCTGGCTGTGAGGGGCAAGGCTCCCTCCTGCTGCTGCCCAGACCTCTCTGTTCTGTCTCATCTCAGAGCAGCAGACACCACAGGCTTCCCTTCCCCACCATGAGGAAGAGGGCTCAAGGTATTTAGTGAGAAGGAGAGAGCTGTGAAGGGCACCCACACAGCTCCTTGGGCGCCGGGTGAGACTCTGGCGCTAATGAGCACTGTGGTCTCAAGAGCTTGTTTTGCCTCCAGCAACCCTAGCACACCCAAGAGTTTTGCTGATCTTGTTTCTCTCCTTTCCTGTGCATGAAGGAATTTGTCACCTGTGATATAAGAAAATCGTATCAGAGAATACACCTGGATGCTCCCAGCCACATCTCCCCGCCCCTGGTAGATGAACATTTTTGAAAATCCAAACCTGTCTATCTCTTCATCTTACATTAGCTTTGCCATCCATAGTCCCAAATTAACCAGTGGCCTAAAGACTCTCCTCAGTGCTCCTGTCATAGTGTTTTGTATCTCAGGATAACCCTGAACATTAGAGAAAATTTAGGGGACAGGTAGTGCTGGGGACAGAAAGCCAAGGCCTTTTCTGAGTGTCATCCCCAACCTTTGTATTGTTTCAAGATAAGATCTTGAGCAGGGGAGATCACTCAGTGGAATAAGTGCTTCCCTAGCAAGTACAAGGGCCTGAATTCAATCCCCAGCTCCAAAATAAAAATAAAAATAAAAAAAATAAGGTCTCACTGAATTGCCCAAACAAGATATGAACTTGCCATTCTTCTGCTTCAATCTCCCTCAATGGTGGGGTTATATGTGTGTGCACCTGTGCCTGGCAAAGTTAAGAGTTCTTTGTTATCTAATAATTCAATACAAACAAAAGAGGAACAAAGCAGTGAAGGCCCCTTGTCTATTACTACACTCAGATTAAACAGATCAATCATCTCTCTCTGGTCAAGACACTTACAGTCTACAAATCAACTGTACTGACTTTGCTTAGGGTGAAAACAAGAACCTCAGTGGCTGGCCCAGCAGAGCAGCAGAATAACCACTTGCCAGCTGCAATGGTCCCTCTGTGCTCCAGTCTCACCCCAGGGTGAGAATTTTGAGCTGGCCTTGCCCTTCAGCCACCTGTCAAGGCTTATGTCTAGCTGCCCCCTGCCCAAAGACTCAGGCAGTCACAGATGGGGCTTTTTAGAGGTGGCTAGATCTAGAATGTGTGAAGCTGGGATGAACTCAAAGTGCAGCGCTAGGCTTAAAGGACCCAGGATCAACAGCATTTGTGCTGCCTCCCCTGAGTAGCAGGGGTAAGACAAAAGGAACAGCAGAAAGACGCTGTTAAGGTCCCTTGCTTGCTCCTTTTGCCTGCCATGAACTGGTTCTCCTCTGCAATGCCCTTCTTCCATGCTACCCTGCCACCCTTCAGCCAATTACAGACTGAAACGAGCTGAAATAAACCTTTTCTCCTTTAACTTTGGGTGTCAGGATTTTGTCTTAGCAACCTAAGAAAAGTAGCTAAGTCACTGCTGACACAGGCAGCTTCCACTGTCCCCTTTGTCCCTGAAAGGCTGCCCTGCCTGATCTTAGAGGATTCCTCCAGCCTCCTACAGGAGACAAACCAGAGGGAGTCCAAAAGGTCCTGACCTGCAACCACAGCTCCCAGGAGGACCCGAAAAAGGCGACTGTAACCCTGCTGACATCCTGAGGTTATGTGCCAAGCAAGCAATCATGAAGTGCAGAGGTGGGGAGGGGGACACACAACACAAAGCTGTGCAATGCCCTGCGGCTGCATGTGAGCCAGAGGGCCACTCTCAAGACCAGAGAGCCCAAGCACAGACCTTGTAGCTCACAGCAGCCACAAGGCACAGCCAGCTGGGAGAAGCACATTCCCCATCAATGACAGCTAAAGAGTACATCACAGCCAGGCCAACTGCCCAGTAGTGAGGAAAAAGAGATCAAACAGAGATAAACCCATCATTAGGTCCACCTGAAGCAAGGGAACAGCAAGGTGTCTGTCCCCAGACTCGTGACTGGAGGAGTCATGAAGCAGATCTAACCTAACCTGGGGTTTGGATACAGGTCCAACTGGCCCAGGTAAATCCCCCAACACACATTTTCCCTGCTATCTGTCCTGAGACAAATCTGGTTCTTTTTAGGGTTCAGGGTCTCCAGGAGCAATGCAGAACTGGGAAAAGTGTATGCGGTAGGGAGAAGCATGAGGAGAAAGGCAAATGCAACGTGGAGCTCCCATGTATTTGTTCTCACTAGACTGGATACCTAATCATACTAGGGAAGGAAAGCTGGAAAAAAACAGGAAGGAGTGAGAGAAGGAACAACTCACAGTGACATCATGGATCCCCACAGAATCTCAGCCCTCAAATGCCAGTGCTAGGACTCTACGCATGACCTTTCATCTGTTCTCCCTTTGCCGGTGACAGGACCCAGCCCTCAGGCACACATACAAGAATTTCTACTTATCACCCAAGATAGCTCCCTTCCAATATAAATGTAGCCCTAACTCCCATTCTGTGAGATGCAACCCATATATGGACCCAAAACTCTCATTTCCCTTCTCTCTTTTCAGTTCCTTTTACACAAACAACAGCAGGCAGAGAAAAACTGTACCTTAGCTCTTGCGGACTCTTCAGTGTATGTTTCCTTTCAGACAAATATGCAATGGAGGGAAGGCTGGGCCCTTTCTGTGGAGTGTGAACCCCAGCTCAGCACCCTAAGAGACATTTCAGTGTCAAGAACACCTGCAAGAAAATCACCCAGCAAGACATCTTGCAAGAGAACAGAGGTCATGTCTATAGGCTAGGCAATGTGGACATTAGGATTTCTGGTAGAAGAAAAGCAGCAAACAGAATGGGGCATGAGGGGCATGGGAAGTCAGAGGGCACTGAGAGACTGGGAGCTCACACACAGACAGGGCCAGATCAAACAGACCGCTTGGCAGAAGGACCTGCCCTGCACAACAGGCTGTTCCTAGTGACGTCTCCCACCTCCCTATGTGGCTTTGTCTGCATAAATCATCTCCAAGCCCCAGGACTCCGGAGACACAGTGAACAAGATTCTGCCTCAGTTCTCTCACTGCGGTACTCTACCAAACCCAGGTACTCAAGCACAGGGCGTGACCCCTACAGAGGCCTCATTCTTTTTTTTTGGCAGAACCGGGGATTGAACTCAGACCCTTGCGCTTGCCAAGGAAGTGCTTACTCCGCTGAGCCATCTCCCTGGCCCAAGGCCTCATTCTTGAGGATGATTCAAAAGAAATATCACTGCAGGGATGGACGAGAATCTGCTGCAACGTGGGTAACTTAAAGCCAATGACAACTATCTTCTCTAGCAAAACTAGTGTTAGAAGAATGTAGATCATGAATTGACTCCCCCCCCCCAATCTCCTCAAATACTCTTTTTCACACAGAGAAATTCTATTTATTTAAATTAAAAAGTAAAAAAAAGTTTAGTGTTTCTAGGACCCTGAACTCATTTTAAATAACAGAGATAAAATGCTCTTTCTGTCATTCCTTTGGTACTAGAACCGTCATTCAAAAAGATAATCTGATTTAATCTGAAAGACCCGGCTGCCCTGAACAGGACACAAGACGGGAGTAGCTGCCAAGGAAGTCAGGGCCAAGCGCACGTGCCTCCTACCTCCAGCTTCATTTTCAGAAGCAACGGCAAGGCCATGGGTGCCTCCTGTGCAGAGGCCAGCAAGGCCAGGTACTGGTGTGGCATGGGCTCTGTCACAACCCCTGTTCCCTCTAGCCAGACCAAGCAGAGCAACCCGGCCCCACAAGATGTAGGTAATCAATCAAAGTATAACTCCACAAGAAAAAAAAAAAATGAGACTTATATAAGGCCATGCCAGGTTAGTGTTCAAAAATGTTTTGAATTCTTCTTTAGTAATCTGTCTCGTTGGTGTGACAAGTACAGAGATCTTGATAACAGAGAAGTTCTGAAAATTCTGGGTCCACTGTAACAAATTAAAACTATCCAGCCAAACAATCTTTGAAATACCACAGTTAAACTGCCTCCAGTACAAACCACATTTTCTAAAACAGACAAGGGTATGGCATCCAGGTTTTATTTTAACTGATTCTGCTGAGAAAAATACCAGCACTAACCTTAGTAAAAAGTCATATGTTGTATTATTTGGTAACATTATTAGATGCTGTAAGTTGATAATTTTGACCAGGGAAAATACACAAGGCAAAAGTCCCAGTAAGTTCCTCCCATCCACATATGGGCTGATCATACCATCTTAGGAAATGTCAAAGGGACTTTCCTACACCCAGAAAGGAATACCAGCTCCATCTGTACTCAGGATCTACATTTTGTTAGTGCTTTTTATTGTTGGATCAACATTTTACAACGTAAAGTGCTAAAGACAACGGACTAGTTTTCAGAAATTGTACTCAATGTGTTGGAGTTCTCTAGCCTTAGTAAATGACCACTGTGATATTACCAAAAAGAAGAAGGAGAAAGAGAAGGCAGAGGAGAAGAAGGAGATGAAAAGGAGGAGGAGGTAGAGGAAGAGAAGGAAGAGAGGAAGGAGAAGAAGGAGGAGAAGAAATAAGAGGAAGCAGAAAAGGAGGAAGAGGAGGGGGGAAAAGGAGGAGGGAAAGGAGAAAGAGGAAGAAGAGGAGGAGGAAGAGGAAAAGAAGGAGAAGGAGAAGGAAGAAGAGGAGGAAGAGGAGGAGGAGAAGGAGAAGGAGGAGAAGCAGCAGCAGCAGCAACGGCTCTGATTCATTTGTGACCACTGCTAGTGGAGACCTTTACAAGCACACCCAGAAGATATGGACGACCTCCTCTATGACTATCCTCGAGTTACTGAACCTCTTTCTCCCTGATTTCCATCCTTACAATGGGATACAGTATACACCATTATCCACAGGGCACATTTCCAGATCCTGAACAGATGCCTGATACTTCAGATAGTACTAAACCTTATACATGCTATGCTTTTTCCTATGTGTCCGTCAGCTTTGCCACTGTCTTAGTCACTTCTCTGTCACGGGGACACAATATCTGACACTCACACCTAAAGGATGAGAGGTTCATTTGGCTCACAGTTTCTGTCTAAGGATGGCAGGCTCCAAGCTAGAGCTTGTAGAGGTGTGTGGTGGGGGAGATCTGCTCCTCTCATAGCCGCCAGGAAACAGGTAGAAGGGAAGAGCAGGGGACAAGAACATAGGTCCCATTCCCAGGGACCCACTTCTAACCAGGCCCCAGGCCCCAGGCTCCCTGCACAGTCAGCCACTGAGCCTTCTTCCTATCAACAGAGGAAAAGCTTTTGAGTATGGCACCCATGGTCCAGTCACCTCCCAAACACATCAGACATTGGGGTCCTTTTAGATTCAAACCGTAGTAGACATATCGTATCCCACTTAATCTACCCTTCCCGATTTCATGCCCTCATGCCACCTTTGTATTGGTACTCTTTTGCTTTGGGTCCATTATTAGATAAAAATAAGAGTTACTTGAAAATAAATAATATAATTCTTTGACAGTCAATCCAGAAATCATGATGGCTACTAAATGACTAATGAGATGGCAGAGTGACTAGCAGGCAGGTAGCTGATCCCCTGGGGATACACTGCACACCAGGGGAGTCCCTCCCCCAGGACAATGGGCAGTTTCATCCCGCTGCTCGGAATGGGGTGCACTATGAAACTTATAAGTTATTCTGGAAATTTCTATGCAGTATTTCTGGATCAGAGTTGACTGCGGGTAGCTGTGAAAGACAGAAGGGGTGGATGCAGTGAATTAATGTGGGTGAGACCTTATAAAACAAGCTTAGCCATAGCAAATACTATGTGAGCTAGCACTGTTATTGTTGCTTTAGGTTCTATTATGTGAACAACAGAGTGTCATTCTGGCACCTTAGATAGTGTTCTAGCCAATAACACTAAGTCCCCAATAGAATGAAATAAAAAAAAAAATCTATTATCAAATGACCTTGCTGGGAGTCATACTCTTATGCAAATCATACTTATTGAACACTGACATTTGAGAGGACCTGCTCATGCTGTATTTTCAAAGAAAGGTTTTGCTTTCTGGGGACTTATAGTCAAATTAAGAAGCTACGATGCACACACGTAAGAAAGCACACCATCATGGCATATGGCAAGCACACTGGCCAGCTTTCCCATCACTGATATATGGTACCCATCAGCCACAAATTAGAGAGAACAGGCTTAATTTACTTCACTTCAGGAGAGTCAGCCCATGCGTGGCTGGCTCCAGGGCAACAAACACATCATGCTGCATGGGCCGAGCAAAAGTGAGACACTTGGTTCGTGACAGACCAGAGCCAGAGCAAGGGAAGAGCTCTAGAGGAAGGAGCCAGACACTGTCTGTAGTACCCAGTGTCACACCTCCACAGCCCAGGCAGGTGCCCCCAAAATGTGCTGTGCTAATTCTTTAGACAGCTCCCCAGCTAATAAGGCTGACACAATTGAATTTCATCATCGCAGCAAACACCTGCTGAATGATACTATTGGACTTCCTGCTAGTTCATTTAAAGTTACTAGAAGTACTGCGCAAGAAGCCAGCGAGATAGCTCAGCAGTCTAAAGCACCTGCTTAGGCAAGCTTAAGCAGGTGCAAGAGACCATGGTTCAATCCCCAGCACCACGTGCCACTCCAGCCCTGCCCTCAGGGCAGGCTCAGCCAGCCAATATATAAATGAGTACTACTGCACATGATAGTGTTCTCACCACACACAGAAAAATTATAGCTATGTAAGATAATGACTATCTTTCATTACTTTGATCTAATTATTTCACAATCTTTAGATATA
>PVKA01024104.1:0-34697 GCA_004027165.1 Ctenomys sociabilis
TTTTGAGACAGGGTCTCGCTATGCAGTTCAGGCTGGCTTTAAGCTCACTTTGTAGCTCAGGCTGGTCTCGAACTCACAACAATCATCCTGCCTCAGCCTCCCGAGTGCTGGGATTACAGGCATGCGCCACCATGCCCGGCTCTCTTTTTTTTTTTTTGTACTTTTTTTTTTTTTTGTGGCAGAACCAGTGATTGAACTCAGGCACTTGTGCTTGCCAGGG
This sequence comes from Ctenomys sociabilis, assembly GCA_004027165.1. Classification (NCBI taxonomy): domain Eukaryota; kingdom Metazoa; phylum Chordata; class Mammalia; order Rodentia; family Ctenomyidae; genus Ctenomys; species Ctenomys sociabilis. The sequence goes on from PVKA01024104.1 coordinate 221, forward strand.
AAGTGCTTGCTCATGCCCAATCTCAACTGTCTCAGTGTGCCCCAGCCTAGTCCAGTAGGCCCAGCGATTAAACCCTGCTCCCTGTGTGTCCTTGCAGGAGCTTTAATCTGCTGAGCTATTTGGTCAGCCCTGATATCCCATATACTAAAAGTGAAAAAAGTAAAAACTTTGTAAAATGTACAACATGCATGTACTGTCCAATATGGCATGCTCCAAAGCAGTGATAGTCAACTTTGGAACTTTCAATGATACACACAGTCTGCTGTAGCACATGTGCTTACAGGTTTACTATCACTGCTCTAGAGTAACAAATCTCATGACATTTGCCTGAGGATTTTTTTTATACTTTAAAAAATTACTCTGCCTGGCAAGCACAGTGTTGGAGTTCAGTCCCCAGTGTCACACACACACACACACACACACACACACACACACACACACACACACACACTACTGAGGACCCCAAAGAATTTTAGTTTATGTAGTTATGGTTATATGCATCAGTATTTACGTACACTAGAAAGTAAAAAATGTTCCAAATAGTAATTTATTTAAAAATCACTAATAAATCTATTACATGTTAGTATAGATAGCATTTTTAAACATTTAAAATATACTTTTCCATAATAGTTTATAGTGAGACAAGTTTTCCACTTTATTAATACTGTTAATGTCCACTGTAAAACAACAATGCTTGTATCTGCTTCTGTATTCAATGCTTGCTTCAATAAATGTTTTAGTTGAAGCATAAGAAGAAAAATCCATTCTCACAGAGGTATCTAGCCAGAAAAGAGAGCTTTCTAAGAGTCTTTATAGATAATTATTGATATTCTTTTCGATGTATATCAAAACTTGACAAGCAGCAGTTTCTTAAATGTTAACTGTAATATGGATCCTGAAATTACATCAATAGACTTATGTTTGTTACATTAAAATCTAACCACTGATGTCATCATATTGATTTAAAATAGATATATTTGTTGAAGTGTAGCACGGTTGAGTCTGCTTAGCATGCATGAGGACATGAGTTGTATATTCAGCAAAACAAAAAGTAAAAAATACTACATGCCTGTCTTTTTTTTTTTTCCCCTTTGTATGTCTAATAGACTATTAAAGCCAGAGGAGATCTTTATAAAGATCTTTACAGTTACTGGGGTATAATTTCTTTAATTGCCAAAGAAGTAAGAAGGTTCTCATTTTTCAATCGACAATTTTCCAAAACTTAAGTAACACTGACTTCACCTTCAATCATTACCATTTTAAAATGAAATATGCCTTTCAAATATAGTAATCCTTAGTTTATAATCTGAACAATTAGTATTTATTATTACCTTTCTGCTCTGTTCTCTGGTCTTCAAGTTCTTTCTTAGGAGTTTTGGATTTTATTACTTCTTTGTCCCAGGCAGCCAAAGCTTTTTTTTCCATTTGACGAATTTCAGCTTCTTCTGCATCTAAACGTCGCTTCCACTCCAGGAGCTCTTCTGCATGTTGTCGCCGTTGCATTAATTTTTGTTCTCGTTTTGTCAGAAACCTATGATCACACCACAAAGACCAGTGAGAGAAGAAACCTATCGACAGAGATCCTTTTGAAAGCTCTGTCTCTCAGCACCTTAACAAGTTGTACAGAAGCAGAACATTCACACTATTTTCCTCCCTAAAAAAGTATGAAATAACAAAGTTTGATAAGTTGACTTATTCAAAACATGAGATACTTTATGTTTTACTTATAATGTTTGATAAGATTAGCAGAGGAAAAATACTACTAAATTTAGAAAATCTATAGAATATATGGACAATCATGACTACAAAGGTGTCATTTTTGTAGGTAGCTTTTTCACAACAAGATATAAGAAATTTATTCTCAAAGCTCAGACCAGAAAATATACAAAACCCAAAACAACAAAGACTAAAAACAACAAAAAATAAAGCCCCAAACTCTAAAGCAAGCAAACAAACAAAACTTTGTTTATATCTCTTTTCAAAATTGTCTGGCTTTGCTTCAGTTCTAGTCAGTTTGGTTCCCATTAACCAAGAAATACGATGTTAGGTGATAAATCTTCTTTATATAGAAAACACAGCATCAGTCAAATGTCTTTTTTGAGTGAAGGATGTATTAAATGTATAAATTTCTCAACTCAATCTCTGAAATTAAATAGCCAATCATATCTTAGGTCCAAAAATTTAAGAGAAATTAATAATCTGATCAACTACAGCAGAGGCTACCAATAAATTCTTCAAATGTAGATGTCACATCTAAATAAGCTGCTCTTATTATTGGTGTTAGATCTACAGCAGTAGTAACTGGTCACAAAAATGCATTCACATATCCAACAATCAGTCAAAAGCACAAGAAGAAGAGTCATTTCACTTCTTGAATAATCATCATATCAAATTAATAGTAAAATCTACATATTTGACAAGAGGCCTCCACACTGTTAAAAAAAAAAAAAAGTGGGGAAAAAAAAAAGCAAACAAAACATAAAGAACAGAGCATGCTCTATCAAAGAGTGCACTTAAAAAGGTGCAGTTACCTGACCAACTGGTTGTAGATATACAGCTGGAATTTGGGATGAAGGTTGGGAAAACAGACACTGAGAGAGGCCCAGTGATGAGACGTAAAGACAGAGAAGAAGTAGTGAACAGGAGAGCAGTGTCTACAAAATAAGGAGGAAGATTATAAAAACCAAGAGATCAAGAGGCAGGAAGAATGAAAAAGGGAAAGTGTAAGAGCTGAGTGAAGAACTTTCAATATGCTTCCTAACAACATTATAGACTATTCAGTTAAAGCAAACGTTATACTACGCATGGCATAAAAAATGTACTTCTACAGATCAATAATTTTTGAATAAACATGTCTTCTCAAATACTGCTTAATCATTCATCTATATTTTAGTTAAATCTATTTATCTGTAAGATAATAAGAAGTAAAGTGTGGGGCTAAGTAAGTTTTCAAATAAGCTTTAAAACAAGAGTACAATTATGACTATGAACTTCATTTATCAGCAACTCTATATACATATACAAACCTCAGCAACTGATTTTTAAACGTGCCTTGTTATGTACTTTAAGTTTGAAATTAAATAAAAAGTACAGTTTTCCTCACTTAACCTTACCATCATGATCTACTTTCAAAATAATTCAGTAAAACAAATTAAAGAAAAATAACTTCTTAACCTCTAAATATAAAACTATTAATAGGATCTATTGGAGTTATCTTGTTCATTCTGATAAATGCCCACCTAAATAATACTATTGAAATACCCATTTTATTAAATATCAGGGTGTACAGTTAAGAATAAAGTGAGCTGGTCTCAATAAACACTATCAGTTTAAAGTATGCAACAGACAGCTCAACTGTAAGGACAAAGGAAAGAAGAAAATTCCATGTTAAAACTGTATACATTTTTGAAGTATATGAGCTTCCAAAGTAAACATATATACATTTTTAAAAGCCCAATTTTCTTCTTTTGCATTAGCAAACAGATCATTAAATATGTATATGAAGGATAAATAAGTCAGTAAGGTTAATTGTCTTTGACAGAGCATGCTCCTGTTCACATGCACACAACAACTCATACATCAAGGCAACATTTATTGCCTTGGAAGGGTAAGGAGTATTATCAATATGCCTAGAAGAAAGAAAATATAGTATAAAAAGCCAGCAATATACTGCAACTTTAAGAAGTATGTTTAATCTTGACTATACCTTTAGATAACAGACTGCTTTCATGTCTTTTTTTCTGTATATAGTACTTTACTTTATCTACTTTTTATGTACACACACACACACACACACACACACACACACCTGGATTGCCTGGATTTTCTGCATGGAAGGTCAAAGAAAAATATTTTTGCAAATTTTAGTAAGATGTAATTTTCCTTGCCATTCTTTATAAATAAACTTATTTTGATGCCAATTACCAAAATATTATGTAAAACCAAATGTATATAGCAAAAGGTTAAAAAAAACTACCCAAAATATTCAAGTATCACCCACTCTCTTGAGTATATAACTGCTAAATGCATGCATGACCTAGTACAAAAGGTAAAATAACATTGGCACATGTGAAATAAACTATAAAAGTTTAGCTTGTATGCTAAATTTCTTATCTAGCCCAACATAGAGAATAACTTTCTCTATTAGGACAAGAAATGGCATTTACTCTTCATTTATAAAATTTAATAAACATCAAAAGCTCTAGTTTAAAAATGAGAAATGTGTAATAGAAAATGAAAACAAGAAAACAGTGTAAGTTTAACTTAATCATAACATTACAATTTCTTCCCAGAAACGTATTTCCTTATTTAATATAAACATATCATAGAACTAATAACTTTTTTCCTATTTTTAAAAACAAAAGTACTAAAAAAAAATTAGAAAGGATACAGAATTTCACTAAATAAAAGCATAGGAATTCAACAATGGCTGCTGCTTTGCATAATGTTTTCTAATTAGTTTAGACTACCAGATATAAACATGCAAAATTGGTAAATTTTAAAAAGTTATAGGAAATTAAAAAGGAGAAGAAAAAAATTTAAGCGTTAATTTCAGTAGATTAGCAAAAATTAGTAGTACAATTATCCAAGCTATCCATCCTCTGTATATACATAAATATCTTTTTTCTTTCGTCTTTTTCCTCATCCCAGTTTATCATTCCCTTTGAACAAATTCTTTCCTTTTCACAGCATCTGTTTTACTTTTAGAAAAATGATTATTTTCATAGTAAATTAAGTTACTAATCCTAGCCCAGTATTCTGTTATCATCAAAATCCCTATTGGGCCATGCATTGGCATCAATTCATTCTTTAGGGTTCTTGCACTAGCAAGACAATGTAATGTTTGCACATGCAGGTCAGATTTATTCCACTTACCAATATGGTCTCTAGTTGCATCCATTTATCTTTAAAGCCTCAAATTTATCTTTTTTTTTATAGCTAAGTAACACATTGTGTAAAAATGGCATACTTTGTAAATCTATTCCTCAACTGGTAGGCATTTGGGGTGTTTCCAAGATTTAGCTATGACAAATTGTGCTGCTATAAACATGGGTGCACATATATCGCTGCGGTATGATGTTTTGAGTGGAATTAATAACTTTTAATTTTAAAAAAGCTTGATATTCTTTATAGTTGATGCCAATGCATGGCCCAATAGGGATTTTGATGATAACAGAATACTGGGCTAGGGTTAGTAACTTAATTTACTATGAAAATAATCATTTTTCTAACATTTGAATTTAGGGAATAACTGATTAATTTGCCTTTTTTAATAGTGGGAATTGAACTCATAACCTCATGCTAGCCAGGGAGGCACAGACTGCTGACTATAGCCTCATTCCTTAATTTGCTTTTTTTGTTTGTTTGTTTGTTTGGGTCAAACAGTGTTTATTGATTGTAAAGCAACCCCGCCCCATGGGGAAGAAAGTTCCAAGAACAGAGAACAATACAGATCAAATATCCACTTGTGCATTCACTCTTTTACACACACACACACACACACACACACACACACAGCTCCAACAGTGACAAAACACATGCTACCCCCCCAGCCTGAGTGACAGTTGGCAGAAGGTGGTTTCAGAGTGGGGCTCCAGGTTGGATCCTAATAGCAGCAGTCTTCTCCCTCCCTACCCTTGCCCTGCCCCAAGAGGTCAAAGGGAGCAGAGTAGGGTTCCTAAGAGGTAGCGGTTAACTCTTCCCCACTCTGCCTCAGATGCTTCTTGGCTCGGATCTCATTCATGGCCTCTTCAATGGAACGTGTATCCCTCTTGTTGGCCACAGGCACACAGCCATAGGTCTTATTGGCCTGTAGCATGTAGGCTGCATCCTTGGCTGCCCCCTTGCCAATAAGGTGGCTATATTCGTCCTTGTAGTCACTGGTAGGGCTCACCACTGCAGGTCCCTACTGGGCCACCTCCTCCTCCTGCTGCTGGGCCAGCTCCTTTAGTTTCCGCTTCTCCTCAGCCTTCTGGGGATCCCACTCCTCTCCATGGTGGTAGGATTCCAGCTCTTCATCTGAGGGTGCAAACTCCTTTTTGAAGATCATGACATAGCTACAGTCATCATCTTCCCTGAAGGAGAAGGATGTTAGGCCCGCTACTTCCACCACATCATGTAGTATGTTCCTCTCTAGCTTGTTCATAGGCTGAAACTTTTTCTTGATCTGCCCACTGTCTTGGATGAAATCTGGTACTTCTTTCTCCATCCTTTTACTAAATTCTGTTTTCTGTTGTTTCTCTTGCTCTTGTGGTTTCTTCAGACGGGTAGCTTGCTCTCTCCTGGTCACCGAGGCTGGGTGGCTTCTCCATGGAGTTTAGGATGGAGCCCAGTAGGTCCGCCATCTTGGGAGTGACTGAAAGGGGGCCTGTTTTTTTGTTTAATATATTTCGTACCAGGTCTACAGGATCTCACCACACAGACCGTGTATTTTCACAGATCATGAAAAACAGTGGTCGTTCCTGTTTTTCAGCCTCCCAAATTGGAGGATTACAGGCACCCACCACGATGCCCAGTCTCAATTGCTGTCTTAGCTCGCCCTGGGGGAGGGGCTGGCATGGCAGGTGATCAAACCCCCCAGCCTCTGTGTCTGCCTAAGCAGGTGCTTTAGTTGGCTGAGATATCTGGCCAGCCCTTTTATTTTGCTTTTGAAGTCATACTTTTTACACAAATTTATACTGCACTGATACACGGGCTCCAGTACTGAGACATTCAGCATTTTCCTAGTTTCAATAAATACTATTTAAAAGGATAAATTTCTAGTCAAGGCAACCTTCAGTCACCAATGTAGCTTTCAAAAATTTATGAAGATGAAAGCAGATTAAATGTTAGCTGGGGGAGGGGAGAGGGTGTTAAAAAATAAATAAATAAATAAATGTTAGCTGGCTGAAGTCTAGAGAGCAGAATATTGGTTCCAGCTCTGTCATTTTGCTATGTGTTATGACTTGGGTCAAGTCACAGTCTCTCTGGGTCTCAAATTTATTCATGTTAGACAAAAATGACAACCTTAAGAGCCCTTCTAGTTCTAAAATTTTATGCCCCTTTCTCCACTTTTCTTCAAACTTCAACACACAGTTATTAGACTATGTGACATAAGATTTTTTTTCCTTCCACTGGGCTAATGTAATTAGGATAGTATTCCAACTGATTATAAAAAATGCTATAATGAAACAAAATTGTCTAAACTTTACCTACTTATTTACCAATTTATTTACTCATTTATTCATTTTATTTAATTTTGTAGTTCTGGGTATTGAACCCAGGACCTTCACACTTAGCTACATTCCCAGCCCTTATTTTTATTTTAAGAAAAAGTCTTGTTAAGTTGCTAAGATGCCAGGTTACCCAGGTTGTGCCGAAACTTGCTGTCCTCTTGCATTAGCCCTCCAAAATGTTATGATTACAGGTTTGTACCACCATGGCCAAATTTAAACTTTAAGTGAACTTCAAGGTCTAAAATTCAATTCTGATAGGCACTAAACAAAAGAAACAAAAATTTAATAATTTTATAAATTTTGGATTTGTAATTCTTTAATTCTATATTGTTGCAAGTAAAAATGAAATGCAAAACTTTAAATTTTTAAAGTAGATTATTTCAAATCTTGAATATTCAAAGAGAAGAAAATAGAAACATCATACTATCAGAACTTATTTACCTACTACATTTTGACTACAGCCTTTTCTGAGCAATTGTTGTCAATTTAAGACAATGATATTTAATAATTTAAAAGAATTCTAATGCCTTGTCTTTATTGGGATATTAGAAGTCCTCATTGAAAATTAATATTTTACTCAGCAGATTAATGGTAAAGATTACAAAATTCATTAGACAACACATATTTTTAGATAGAAAAATGTTGTAAAATATTTATTTGCTAGACTTTATGATGAATTATTTAAGGTCAGTTAATTCTGTCCCTTTAGTGGTTTTTGTAAGCAGACTGGGATATCTAAAAGGAGTATTTAAGATTTTTGTGCCTATTTGTTCATTTTCTTCATGCTACCTTAGGCTGTGATCAATAGTGAAAGCAAAAAATAATTACATGATGTTTTGTTATCCTTGATGTCAGCACTTCCTAACTCAACTCTGAACACTTATCCATGAAAATTTTCTTTCCTTTCTAAATTTTTTTACAACAGATTAATATATATGCTTTTCAAAAATAATCTTAACATTCTCTTTTGTCCCTTATAGACCAAATTCTTTGAATGGCAGGATATATGTTTATCTTCATAATTCTCAAAACTCAGCATATTCTCACATTACTCAATAAATAAATGCTGAGTGACTAGGTGAGTAATTATTAACGTGGAAAAACATAGTATTTTAAGTAATGTAATGCTTGTACATAACACTACTTCACTGTTTCATTTGCCCAGTAAATACTTTTCCTGAATGGGAATTGGCAAAATAACACAGAGTCAATTTCATAGTGTTTTGTTTTATGAGACTATGTCTCAATTATTAGGCAATCCACTTACCAATAAGCATTTTAAACTTTTTTTTTTGCTTTTTACTATACTGAAAACAGAAGTTATTTATAAAACATCAATTCAATAAATAAGTCAGGAAGATAATTCTGAGGTATTTTTTAATAGAACGTCAAACTCCTTTAAAATTTTTTTTGATTAGAAGATAAGTTCTAAGAAAGCGTTGTCTCAGTGAAATACTAAAGAATGAAATCTTTCATTAAAGAATAGTGTCATCACTTCAGAGAATTATGTCAGAAAAATCACAGTTCAGAGGGCCAGCAGTAAACAGTGATATAATAAATTCACAGAACAAAAAATATATTGCCTGGTCACAAAATAGCAAAACTTCAATAATTTCACTGTGAAGTAAATGACTATAAAAGTAAGCAATTCTTTATTTCTTGAATTGTTATTCCAACCTCTTTTGAATGAGATCTGATTAGAAAGTTTGGGTAATATAAGAGTACTTAAGAATTAGTTTTCCCATTACTATGTTTCAGAGATAAAAAAAAAAAAAGTGTTTAACAATGATACTCTTTTTTAACATCACAATTTTTCAAAATATTCTACCTCATACTCAAATTGCAGTCATCATCATACCATGTCTTTGCACTATTGCCTTCTTCCATCCCCACTCCAACAAATACAACTCCACTATTTCAAACAACATATCAAGAAATCACTGAATGCATCATGGCCTATTTTCAACAAATTTCCTACAAGTCTGCTGCAATAGTTGATAATAAGAGATGACAAAGGAGTAACAGAAAAAAATCTAGATAATTAATATTTGGAAAATACTTTAGAAAACTTGGAAAAAACGTTCATAAATACAACTCTAAATTTGTTATTTAGGATTTTAAAAGCTTTAAAAAAAATCTAGCCGGGCATGGTGGCACATGCCTGTAATCCCAGCACTCGGGAGGCTGAGGCAGGAGGATTGTTGTGAGTTCGAGACCAGCCTGAGCTACAAAGTGAGCTTAAGGCCAGCCTGAACTGCATGGTGAGACCCTGTCTCAAAAAGACAAAAAAAAAAAAAAAAAAAAAAAAAAAAAAAAAAAAAAAAATCTAAAATAAGTAACACAGAAACTCAACTCACAGGTTAGGATTAGCAGTTTGTTGTATAGATATATTTGAATTTAGAATATCATTAAAAGAGACTAGCAATGTATAATAGCCAGTATTTCAGTAACTTCTTACTGATACACAGAATCAAGGGATCAATGAAGAAATCACCCCCGAAACTCTCTTCAACATGCAACATTCAAAGATACGTGTACACAGTTAAAATGTAAGTCAACAATAAAAATTTATAAGAGAGACTACTCTGATTTTTAATTTAAAGATCTCTAGAGCAATGCAGCATGCCTCTCTGCATGCTACTAGAAAAGGAAAAAAGCATCTTTTTGTTTTGTTTTATGTATTTGGTACAGGGACTCACCTCACTACACAACTCAAACTTGTAGTGATCATCTTGAAGGATCTAAGTTACAAGTAACTAAGACAATGGTGAAAGCTAGGATTATAGGCCTGCACCATCATACCCACACTAAGAATGCATCTTTAGCCTAAATAAATGTCAATCAATTTTTATTTTAAGAAACCTAACTTAGCCTATCCCCATGGAATATTCATGTATTAGTTAATATTTGGCTTTCACCACCTGTTTATTAATCTTAAAAATTTATCCATTTAAAAAACTTATTTTCAATAAAATGTATTTTTTTCTTCAATGAAATGCTAATGTGTAATTGGATTTACAGGAAAAATTTTGCCTATAAATGTTTAACCACTTTAATTGAATCATAGGTTGTTATTAGACACAAATATAGAAATTATTAAATTTGGTAATTGTGCATTTAGTAACATAAGATAACTTAAGTCTATCCTGTGGTCCAAACTGCTAACTTCAAATCACAGTCAATAAAAAGTTATAATAGATTTCAAGAAATCTAGGTATCAGAGATTATAGAGGCAAAGGCTCATATTTGTTTCTTATTTTTTCATTATTCCATTGTGATACTGAGAAATAAAGCCTAATGAAAAATAAAATGCTTAGGGCTAAGGTTAGATCTACAAGAAACTATAATTATAGGTATATAAAAAAAGTAAACTATCACATAAGTAAACTATCACAGTGGTTGATACACTGTCATCTTGAGATGTTGGAAGCTTGGATTCTGTGCCCTGGGGAGTGGGGGACCCCACTAAGGGCAGGGAGGGCCTACCCTAGAGTGACTCAGCACAATAAGGGTATATAAAGGGGTTGAGGAAGGCTCAACTCAAAAGTTGCATGCAACTTTTTTGGAGGAGCTCAGATTCTTTGCAGTGCCACTTCCTTGGAGGAGCTGATCACTCAGCCTTGCCACTTCTGAAGAGCTCTGATTTTTGCAGCAGCCACTGCTGCTACTTCCTTGGAGGAGCTCTGGTCTTCGGAGTCAGTATAGAAAGAAGAGAGCCTTGATGGAACCCACAGCTGCTGCTGCTCCTCTGCTCTTCATTGTTTTTTGCTATCATGAACTTTGTCATCTGCCTTGGAATCAGTGGAGTATGGACTGAAACCTCCACTAACTGTCAACTAAAACTTTCTTCCTGCATTTTGGGTGTTGGGTATTTGTCCCAGCAATAAGTAAAAGTAACTAAGACAATGGTGAAAGCTTATGTGCAACTGAACTACATCCAAGTAGAAGACAGAAGCTTTTCTTCACAGTAAATTTTTCTTATTCTTAAAACAAAACAAAACAACTTTTAGAAGTATTTTAGGAGAATATTAAAGTGCGAAATCATTCAACATCCCAGGAGGATTTAAGCCCTTTGGAAGTCAGCTAAGCAACTCACACATATTCACAAGGCTGAAGTTTTATTCTTTTGTTTGAAAATGGCTAAGATACGTGAAAGACTGAAAAGATGAGATGCCAACTAAATATATCACCAGTTGCTCCCAAAGTTGGTAGATACTTCCTTTTGAAAGAAAAAAATATTGCTATAGATACACTTGCAAATCTTATTTTGGTTTTTTAATCTGTCTGCTTTAAAATGCAACAATGTTCATAATTAAGTTCTACAGTTAACTTATAGGTTGATCTCATAATTCTGCTAAAAGGCCACTTTATAAAATATTTGTCTTAATCTAATTTAATGAATTATATTAAAAATACTTGTTACCACTACTTTTGATGCAGCGAAAAAAGAGATATTTATAAAAATGAATTACTTTTCATCCATGTGACTTCTCATTTTCTTCAGTTTCTGCATGATGCTACTAGTTTCACTGCTAGAGATTGAAATAGGAGAAGGACTGCGGGTTTCCAAATCAGTTGGACCAGGACTAGTTGTCTTATTATTCTTTGTATCATCCTCATCCTCATCACTATGGGATTCCTGGAAACAAAAAAAAAAGCACAAAATTTTATTGGACTTTATAAAGACTCTGAAGATATTTTAAACATTCTCAATTCAAAATTAAGTTTAAACTTCACATAATGTATGTAACAATAGCTGACATTCAGTGCAGGAGACAGGGTTTGCTGAGATGACAATTGAGAGTGGGTGCGCGCCTGTAATCCCAGATCTTGGGGAGGGCTGTAAACAGGCAGATCACTATGAATCAGATCTAGTAGTGAGACCTTGAACACCCTGCAGACCCTTCCCTAAAATACAAAAAAAAAGCTGACATTCAGATGTTAAAGGACAAATACATCACACCTAAAAATGGCTAAATTTTTGTTATGCATATTTTTAACCAAAAGTTGGATGGCTGGCTTGTTTGTAATACCAAGAAAAAAAGGAAGCATGGGAGGGTGGGCAGGCAGGAAGGAAGGAAGGAAAGAAAAGGGGAAGGGGTGGGGAGAAGAATGAAGAGAAGGAAACGTAAAGGGAGAGGAGGGGAGGTGAGGAAAGGGAAGGGAAGGGAAGGGAAGGCAAAGCAAGTGCGCAAGCAAGCAAGAAAGAGAAGGAGAAGGGGAGGGAAAGAAATTCAAAGAACTGTAGAAAAAAAAATTAAAAATAAATTGGGTGTGGTGGTCAAGCATATAATCCCAGTACTGGGAGGAGCAGGGTTGGGAGGATTGAGGCAGGCGGATCATTGTGAGGTATGAGGACAGCATAGGCCCCACAGTGAGTTCAAGGTCAGCCTGAACTATACAGTGAGACCGGTTCTCAAAAAACCAAAAACAAAGAAGTGGGTGGGTATCCAAAAACTGCCCAGCAGTAGAAATTTAGTATCTATATGTCCCCTCAAAAGGAATGTAAAATTAAGATACCCTGACTACTTGAAACATACAATATATCACAAAAAATGACCAGAAGGCATAAAACATTTTAATTATACCAGGCAATAGAGTTTTCCATTAAATATTCATTATAAAAGCAGTATTTTCACAATTAAAGAAATTTCACATTGAAATATTTAAGAACTACTGGTTTAATCAGTACACTGTTTTTGAAAAGTGAAAATTTAATTACTTAGTATATCTTTCAAATTAAAATATGTAATGTATTAATTATTGTAAGTGTCCTACTACTACTGTTTTGCAACTGTCTCATTGCTATTTCTTTCTCAATAAAATATAAAAACGTAAATATTTTAAAAACCACAAAAAATAAAAATAAAGTTACTCATATTTCCCCTTCTTGAATAACTCAATTCTAAAACCATTTCATGAAGCAGAACAAGGCAGGAGTCCAGGCAAGGTAGAAGTAGATGAGGCAAAGAATCTGGAGATTCTAATGCAGGAGAATGGCTATGTGCAGAGCCAGAGTCCAAGTAGAGCAATGAGGAAGCTCACATTAAAGTAAGCCAGCATATGAAACAGTAAGAGTTCAAGACCAGCCTAAACTACATGGTGAGATCTTATCTAAAAAAAAGTTAGGTTACATAAGGAGGAATGATGAAACTATTAACTATATTAAAGAAAATGTTAACCAGTTATCTGTCAAAAAAGGGAATTCCAAAACAGAAAAAAAAACTACAGTGAACATTATGGTGCTGGATTGGAGATGAAATATGAACTTGATTTTACACATACATAAAGACATAAAATATGTGTGGTTATCTATACTTACACTACAAATATATTCCTTAGATTTTGTTGATTAGGAAGAACAAAACTTGGAAGCAGTAAACATGCCAAGTGCCATATTTCAGTTTTTCAAAAACTTTTCTCAAAATATCAGCTCATTTTTAAGGTTGAGGCAAGAGAAGTTTAAAATGACTGTGTAAAACATCTTATATCTAAAAGTAAGAAAATTCTCAAGACTGAGCTATGCCAAACATAAAAATCTGTTTGAAAGAGTGTTACTCTTTTGTTTTATTTTCTGTACTTGACTTGAACTCAGGAATTTAGCCCTGAGCTACATCCACGGCCCCTTGGCCCACTACATGCCCATTTAAGTCTGGGTCTTGCTGAATTACTAAATTGCCCAGTCTGGGTTCAAACCTGTCATCCTGCTGTGCAAGTCTCCTTAAGCATGAGGATTAGAAGGTGTGTCCCTACAACAAGTTCAGAAGAAGCTCTTAACGGTCCAATTTGGGACAAACTAAACATTAAACACATGATTATAATACATGTGACTACAACAGAAATTCATGAGTAGATAAAAACATAAATTAAAATATAATAGATACAGCCGGGCGTGGTGGCGCATGTCTGTAATCCCAGCACTCGGGAGGCTGAGGCAGGAGGATTGTTGTGAGTTCGAGACCAGCCTGAGCTACAAAGTGAGCTTAAGGTCAGCCTGAACTGCATAGCGAGACCCTGTCTCAAAAAGACAAAAAAAAATAATAATAATAATAATTGATACATAGTTTCAAAATACCTCTATGTAAAATAATGAGTAATTATAAAGGAAAAGACAGTTTACAGTGAAGTGTGGTAGATATTACCTTAATCAAGTGATCATGGCAATATTACCAATGGAATAAATATTATGTGCCACCTGATAGACTGTAAGAACACACAGCACCACTTCTGTTATATTCCTGTCACAAATCTAATTATGAAGACACATCAGACAAAACTTAGCTAAGAAATGAATATTCTGTCTGGGCAAGATGATGCACACCTATAATCCCTGCACTCAGGAGATTGAGGCAGGAGGATTGCTGCAAGTTCAAGGCCAACCTGGGCTACATAGTGAGTTCATGCCAGCCTCAACTACATAGAAGATCCTGTCAAAGAAGAAAGAAGGAAGCAGAAGAAGGAGGAGGAGGAAGAAGAGAAGGAAGAAGAAGAGGACAAGGAGGAAGAAATTAACATTCTACAAAATAACTGTCATATAATCTCTTACCATGTCCAAATCATGAGAACCAAAGAATTGTTCCTATTTAAGAATACTAGGGCAGACATGAAAACCAGATGCAGTATGTCATTATATAGTTACTTTTCCTATAAGGAACACTATTGTGACAAATAGAAAAATTTAAAAGAGTCTGTAGATTACAAGGTAATGTGTCAAAGTTAATTTGGCTACTTACTATAGTATGACTCAGGAAAACAAACTTACTTGTACTGTGTTTGAAATTTCCCTATAAACTTGAGATTGTTTCAAAGTAGAGAACAGTGACTTTAAAAATTATACTACTATGTACTGTTGAATTTTTACAATACCCTATTGACATTTTATAGTACCTTAGAATAGATTCAAATTTTATTCTTGTGTAAATATTTCCTTTGAGTCCTACTCCATTATAATATTAAAACTGTCTTAATTCAATGAGAAGAAAGATTTATACTAATAGTGCTTGAACAAGATATCATGTCTACATCTTATACTATGAATAACCACTACGAGACAATAATGTGCAATGTATTACTAATCGGTTTTGAAACTGTCTCATTGCTATTTGTTTCCCAATAAAATTATTTTTAAAAATAAATAAGTAAATAAAACTGTATAGCAAAATTAAGCATATAAAGAAGAAAACAGCAACTACTATTAATTCTGAATATATTTGGATTATTCATCAAGATCAAAGCTTTCTGTTCCAGTTTAGTTCATGAGTGGAAAACATTAGAATGATGCACCCTTTTTAAAATAAGAATATTATATGGAAAGGGGTGAGGAATTCCCAGTACAGTATAAAAAAAGACACATATACAGAACTTTAACCTACTTCCAGGCATGGTAGCACATGCCTATAATCCCAGCACTTGGAAGAACTGAGGCAGGAGGACTGCTGTGAGTCCTAGGCCAACCTTGGCTACATGGTGACTTTAAGGTCAACCTGAACTGCACAGCAAGACCCTGTCTCAAAGAAACCAAAGAAACAGAATTTTATTTTAACATCATTATGATACCATGCCATTTGAATACACATAATATTAGAAAATCAGGTAGATACTAGCAAGCTACATGCAACAAAAAATAAACTAATAATAACTCCACATAATTTACCAATTTATTCTCCCCTGCAGACTTCAACTTCTCCTGCAGTTTTATAGTGGTCTGTCGGATCCTTTCTATCTCCTCCTGCTGCTTAAGAATTAGTTGTCTTTCTTTCCGAGCTGCCTTATTGGCTTCTTGAAGACGTTTTATTTCTGCCTACGATTTGAAAAGATAGGAACGAGACTGAAATGTGAAGCATAAGTCCAAAGTAATAATTTAAAAAGAAAAATCTAATAATCACAATATTACAAATAAATACAATATTTCAAAATAAACATGCAAACAAACAAACAAGAACCACTGAAAAAGATTTCAAGGATTAGCCAAATAACTCGGTAGGTTAAAGCGCCTGCAAGCAGGTACAGGGGTCAGGGATGTGATCCTGGGCCTGCCATGCTGGCCCTGCCCCCAGGGTGCACTGAAATGGCATTTGAGATTGGGAGTGGTGGTGTGAGTGGTGGTGTACGCCTGTAATCCCAGCTCTTGGGAGGCTGTAAACAGATGCTAAGAGTGCCATCTAGTAGTGAGACCCTGATCACCCCATAACACCCTTCCCTAAAATACAAAAATAAACAAATACAAATAAAAGATTTCAATTTAGTGATGGAAAGTCACATGCAAAGCCACAATTCTAAAGTTGCTTACAATGATCCCTTAATTTTAAAAAATCAAAATTGAAACACACTGATAATTTCACGGTCGTTTTTAAACTTAACATGTATCATCATTCAGGTTTTTTCACAATGCTACTTTGTCTTTACACTTACCTGTTTAATAACTGCATATCAAGTAAACTTATTAATGTAACAATAAACTCTTAGACCATTATAATTTTAACTATTTGAAATAATGACTTTGTATATATAACAGTTTTATACTATGGAATAGTATGTAAAAGATATTTCAAAAAGTTAGAACATACATGTTACAGTAGACACATCATTTTACTAATGAGGACATGAGACACAGAAATTAAACTGTTCAAAGTTATGAAACTTAAAATTAGAGAGTTAGGACGGTAGCATAGGCCAGTAACAGCGAACTGTCTAGAGGTTTCAATTACACAGTTTGCTGTGGCAAATGTGCCATAGGTTCACTACCACTGGCATAGGCAATATGACTCCAGAGCTCAAATTTTTAACCATCATTCTGCTATTACCATACATATATTGCCTCTCTAGAATTCAAAACCAAGGTTTTTCTAAATCCACTAAGCAAAAACATTTGTCAATATACAACTAGCATGCCATGAAAATCAAGAGAAACAATCATTAAAAAGTTAATCAAATACCTTTATTTGTACTCTCATTTCTAAAATATATATTTCAAAAAACTACTACAAAGGCAGAAAACTTGATTACATATTAAGTGTTCAGTGACACAATTCTAATATAATAGAAATATGTAGATTATCAAGGAGCCGCTATAATTATATTCCCATAGGCATACACAGTGTGTGCATCTGAATCTCACTTAAAGCCACAAGAAAAAGACATTAGGTAAACTAATAGCTTCCACATACTAAAATGCCACATAAAGGTTAAACACTGTCCTATAAAGGTGTCTTTCCTAACATACCTTTTCTTGCTGCAATCTTAAAAGCAATCCACGCTGTTTCTTCCGGAGTGGAGGCATTTTATCATCCTCTCCTTTGTCTCGTAGATGTCTAAGAATATTTTTCATTGAGAAAAAATGATTAATTTATAACTTTTAAGAATTTTTAACTAATGAACAGCCTATAAAATAATTTTAACATTTTTATGTCAAAAATGGTTGCTCTGTGCAATTTCTTTCCCAAGCAAATATATTACTAAGTGTATGAAATATATACAAGACTCAGACTATATCCTTTAAAGACTAAAAGATTTGAGTGAGATAACACTGAAAATGAATTAAGTTTAAAATAGCAACAAGAGATGAAAGATAAGAAATGAAATGAAAATGTTACTTGTGGGGCTGGGGAAGACAGCTCAGTAGAATAAGCACTTCCCTGGTTAGCACCAGGGTCTGAGTTCAAGCCCCAGTTTCGCCAAAAACAAAAAAAGAAAATGTTACTTGTTTAGGAAGAAGGTCTTGAAAGCAACAATCTTGAAATTAAAGATTACTGCTATATCCCAAGCTTAAGTAACTGAGATGATCAAATCAAATTTAATTAGCATCCATAAACCCCAGCACCATCAGGACAAAAAAAAAAAAAAAAAAAAAAAGAGGAAACAAAGACACTTTAAAACATAAAGCATTTCCTTTTATGAAAGAAACAAGTGAAAATGATGCTCACTGAAAGAACTTACTTTTTTTGATGCTCTAGCCAGGCTAACTCAGCCTTAGTTTTTTCCTTCAAGGCCTTTTCACGCAGACGTAAGAGTGAAGACTGGTGAGCTGCTCTCATTTCCTCTTCTTTCATATACTGTCGAACCATCTCCATCGTAAATTTAGAAAAGCTGTCTTGTTCTCCCGAGAATGGCATGCTCAGTTCCTAAAGTTTATTTCAAGTATTTCAGCTTTTGGTACTTAACTTCATTAAACAGAGATATGCATCCACAGAAAAAAATTATGAAGCCAAGTGAGCTACCACACCACTATAAGAAGCTCTGTAATCCCAGCTACCTGGGAGGTTGAGGCAGGAGGATCATTTGACAGCAAAGTTTAAGACTAACCTGAGCAACATAGTAATATCCCATTTCAAAAATAAACAAAAAGCAAAAGGACTGCCAGTGATGTAAAAGAACACTCAAAATGCACATGAAATGGATTAATATTCATCTTCTAATTTATTAATAATCATTGCAAGCCATAAACTGTCCCACAGATACAAAGCTGGGTTTGTTCCTGTTATCCAAAAGCCATACAATTTGGAAAGAAGAATGAAGGTTAAATTTTTAAATAGAATCAAGTATTAAAAGTGTGAGGCAAATTAAAAGCTACAGAGGTAACACTGGTTTAGATCCTAAAAGGCCTTATTTCATTTTAAGGAATAATTTTATATTTTACTTTCTAAGGAAGTTAAGGCCAGATTTTATAGGGAAAAATAAAAAACTTAGGAAAATAATTCTGGTAGCTGGCAACATAAATATATTCTCACATCCTTAAAAGTAAATCTACTTTGAAGCAAATGCAAACAGACCTTAGTAGAAGACAGCGTAGTCTTGTCTGGGGAAGCTTCTTCATCAGAGTCCTCATGATGGCCTCTTTTCTTTTCCATGTTAAATCTACGATGACTCTCAGAAGGTAGTAAAGATCGAAATGATTTTTCTTCTATTTCATCTTCTGTCATGGATTCATCAAATTTCAGAGAATATTCTGTTGCAACAGAAGTTGAATCTTAAGAGAACAGGGAGAAAGTAAATTTTATCATATGATTTTATCATTGTATGTTCTCAGTTACTCTATTAGCAACCCTTTTGCCTCTTCCTAGGACAATCAAACAAATCAGAACTGACCACTAGCAATTAATAGGCATGGAAAAATGTCTTGGTTACTTTTTTGTTGCTAAGACAGAACACTTAATGCTCAAAATTAAGGAAGGGAAGCTTTACTTAGCTCAGTTTGTGGAGGTTTCAGTCCAAGGTAGGGTGGTATAGCAGAGTGCAATAGTTCAAGGCAGTGGAAGACAGAAAAAGCAACAAGAGTAAAAACAAAGCAGGAATGAACAAGGCTCTTTCCCTCCCTTATATTGTATGCAAGTTACTAACCCCAGGGTAGGTATAGCACTTGTACTCATAATCCAAGCATTGGACCATAAATCAATCAAAAACTGTAGAAGCCCACCCTATGACTACATGAGGCTTTTAGGGAAATATCCAGACACAAGCCATAACAAACAATAAACTGAATTTATTTACTGAAAAAAATCTCTACAACATCTAGAAATACAATAAGTATGGTAAAGATTAATGTACTTCATATTTAAATAAGCCTTATATATCAATGAGAAAACTACTAATACAGCTATAGAAAAATGACCATGTAATTCACAAAGAAAATGTAAATAGTCAAAGGGGAAAAGTTAAAACACAACAAAGTAAGGATTAAAATACTTTCTTAAAACCTCATTAAATTCATAGCTAATTAGAAATATGACAGCCCTTTTAGGTTGGTGTAAGTGTACCTCTGACATACCCTAACCTTTTTTTTATTACTTCCTCACTTTCTGATACCACTAGAGGCTCTATGTTCATTCTGTATTTTTCCTGCAGCCTTAGAATAAGCCACTTCTATAAAGAGCTCTGGTTTCTTTTATTGGAGAACATTTAGAAACCATGGTCTGAAAACTGGTTGTCTGTTACCACTGGAGCACCAGTACTTCTACACTTGCTCAATGGACAAGACTTAGTGGTATCTGCATGTATACTCACATGTACACACACATGCACACACACAAAATTATTTTTGTATACATCCATCTAACAAGCTAAACATGAATTCATACTGATGTCTGATTCAAATTCAGTACCAGAGTTCATTCTTGCCTTCCTTTCTTAGGTGTCTATAATTTCCCTAACACTGAGACACCTGGTTTCTACTTTTTAGTATTTACTTACTTACTTGTTCAACCCCAATACACAGGTAAAGAAATTTAACTGGTATACCTGTGAAAAACAAATTTATCAACTAAAATACAACCTTTTTTAATATTTGGCTTATAATTACTAGCCAAAACACCATTTTCCAAATTATTCAGGTCAGTTTTTTGCCATGTCAATCTAGACTATCAACCTGACTGGACTGAGACATGCCTAGACAACTAGCTGTGACAACATTTCCAGAGTGGATCAGAAAGTCAGCAAACTGAGAGGAGGAGAACCCACCAGAATGTGGGCAGCACCATCCAGAAGTCTGAGGGCTCAAATATGCAAAAAGCAATGGAAACTTATAAATTAACACAAGCTCAAAAGCAGGTGTTTTTTTTACTGATGCCACTGGTCATAGACATCAGACTCCAGATTCTTCAGCCTTTCAATGAAGAACTCACATAAGCCATGCTCCAAAGAGATTTTAAGCCTTCAAACCTCGACTGGGGATATATTATTGGTCCCTCATGTTCTGAGCATTCTGGCTTAAGACTGAACCACCACTGGCACTCTAGCCAACAGCCATGCATTATAAGACTACACAGCTCTGGCTGTATATGCCAATCTAATAAATCTCTTAGTTACATTCATATTGTACTATATTCTCTGTTCCTCTAGAGAACTAATATGGCCCTCCCCAACCCTCATGTGGCTATGCCATTCACTTGTAACACAATTAGATTCACTGGTCACAGCTGCATTCAATCCTGGGAACCCCCAGCATCTGGACTGTTGTGTATATTGTACATCTTTGGTTCACATTCACTGAAATTGTCCCTTTGAAGGTGGATGTCGTAATGAACACCTATAATCGCACATACTCGGGAGGCTGAGTCAGGATCACCAGTTGAGGCCAGTCTGGACAAGTTAGTGAGATTATCTCAAAAAAGGCTGGGAATGGGATGTAGTACAATGTAGCTAGCTCAGCAGTAAACTGTTTGCCTACCATGTGGAAGGCCTTGGGTCCCACCTCCAGAACTGCCCCTATCAAATTCTCTTTGTGATATACAACTTCAGCATTTTGAGAAATGTAAATGTAGCATCATACAGAACATGCAAATAATATATGTAAGCATTCCTCTACCCTAAAAGTTCCCCTGTATATTTCCTTCACAGTCAAGTTCTGCATTTTACCCAAATATCATTAATCTATCTTCTTTTTCTTTTTCTTTTTTTTTTTTTTTTTTTTTTTGGCAGAACTGGGGATCAAACTCAGGCCCTTGCATTTGCCAAGGAAGTGCTTATTCTACTGAGCTTTCTCCCCAGCCCCCATTAATGTTTTCCACCCTTATAATTCCATCTTTTCCAAAGCATGATATAAATGAAATCATACCACATATAGCTTTATGGAGCTTGTGTCTTCACTTACTAATCATTTAAAATTTATCCATATTGTTGCATGAATCAGTAATTTGTTACTTTGAAATTAATATCTGAATTATTAAATACCTTAATAGTACTCACAGCACCTGTTTGTCTATTTTGGTTATTAGCAGTTAGCAATAATATTACTAATACATTAAGGTTTTTGAGGCTGAAAGTTTTTAAATAACTTGATAAATAACCAGTGATGGCTGGGAGTTATGTTACAAATCTTAAGACACTATGAAATTTGCACAGTAGTTGTACCATTCCTATTCTTACCAGCAGTGAATGAAAATTTCTATTAAGCCATATTATGTCACCAATTTATTACAGTTCTTTTAAAAAATGTTAGCTGTCTAATAGGTATACTGTAATATCTTATTGTGGTTTTTTTACTTTTCCCTCGAGTCAGGGTCATGTTATGTTACTCAGATTGGTGATTCTTTAGCCTCAGCCCTTCGTGTGCTGGGAATACAGGTGTATGCCACCACAACTGACTCTCATTGTGACTTTATTTGCCATCTGTATATTTTCTTCAAAGAAGTACCTGTTCAGATCTTTCATATACTTTAAAACTGACCTTCTGATTTTCTTATTGTTGAATTTTGAGGGTTCTTTATAGATACCGGATACAAGTTCTTATCATTTTTGTGATTTGCAAATATTTTCTCCCAGTCTGTAGCTTATCTACTCATTTTTTTAAATACCAGTCTCACAGAGCAGAAATGTTTCAGCTTTGACAGAGTACAATTCACCAATTTTTTTCTATTATGGATGATGCCTTGAAATATTATATCTAAAAAATCACTACCAAAGTAAAGGTCATCTAGATTTTCTCCATATGCAAATTTTTTTCTTCCTTTTTTTTAAATCTTTTTTTTTTTTAGTCAGGGTCTACAGGGTCTCACCATGTGGATCAGACTCAGATCGAACTTGTAGTGATTCTCCTGTGTTCAGGCTGCCACACAGCTGGGATTACAGGCACACACCACCATGCCCAGTCTCATTTGTGGTCTCAGAGCGCCCTGGAGGTAGGCCAGGGATCAAATCTCCAACCCCTGCATCTGTCTAAGCAGGTACTTTAATCCACTGAGCTATTTGGCTGGTCCTGTATGCAAACTTTTAATGACTCAATTTCTGTTTTATTTTTCCCTGTGAAGTCTAGCTGCTTTGGTCTCTTTGAACTCCTTGTGTTGTATTTTCAACTCAGGGAGACATGTGGATACCATGCTCTGCGGTCTGGAAACCCTCCAGGCCTGAAATGGTGAACTTTTAGGGCTATCAATAATATAAACAATCCACTGTAGTATGTATGCCACAGGTTGAGCACCATTGCTCTAGTGAGTAAGTTCAGGTACTCATAGGTAGTGAATGATGCTGACTTACAAGAGACTGGCAGCAAATGAAATGAAATGTCTATGAGTAACTGAACTCAATGTCTTGCTCACTCCAGTGCCACCTTTCGTTGATTAAGCTACAGCCAAAGAAGAAAAGGGTTAAGTAAAGAGGTCTCTAGACCATATCTTCTATAAAGCAGACTACTTGCAAATCAGCTAGTGGCAAAACACAGAAGCAACTGGCTATCAAAGTCACTTGTAAGAATATCCCCTCTGCTTGAGGAATGAGGAACTCTTCATTACCAGCCTGGTGCTGTGGCCATCCATAAATTGAGATGAAGTCCCCTGAGTTACTGATTCACAAATTCCTCTTCTAGCATCTGGTGGAAAAAATTGCTCAGGACTTCAAAATAGATCTGCACTTTCAAAACAATTTCTGGTGCTCTGCAGGAGGCAAATGAGGCCTATCTGGTAGTCTTTTTAAAAACACTAACTTGTATTCTATCCACAACAAACATCTAACCATCACACCAAAAGACATTCAGCTAGCACATGGTATACACAGAGAATGTGCATAAGAAATTACTATGACAGGAAACATTTCACTTTCAACACACACACACACTTTCCTGTTACTAGCAGTTCTGAACATTACATATGATTACATGTAGAAAAATAGGACTAAAATTAGGTATTGGCATGTTTCCATTTCCATTTGCTATTAATTTTTATTATACATTCAGGATGTGAAGCACTAATTCAAATCATAATGTTTTATGTAAAATGTTTCAGCAGTTCAACTTAATAATAATTCTAAATACATACATTAAATTTTTCTAGATGATGTCATTTGGATTTTCAAAAAGCAAGTAAACTGCTTATTGATAAAGAAAGGAAAAAAAAAGAGTTCCACCCTTTAGAACTCAGTAGATAGCCTGGCTATCTGGAAGGGTAGTGATAGTAGCAGCATCCAGATCTGTGAATTGCCCTGGAAGTGATTCTTGGAAGGATATGCACATTTGCAATCAGGAATCCCAACTGTTCTACTCTTCTCCACCAACCCTAGTATTTTCTCTAGAACATGCTTTCTTATTTTTTACAATATGAGAGGTTGAGAATTTTCTAAGTGTTCAAATTCAGATTATTATTATTATTTTGCTTAATAACTCCTTTAAAGTAAAGAGAAACTAGACTTCTGTCTCACTACTGTGTTTTGAAATCTTAAATACTTCTATTTTCCAGAAAATACTAGAGCACAATTCAGTTATTTGCTACTTTCTAACAAGATCATCTTTTCCTCTAGATTTCATAACAATGATAATACACATGCTTGCAAGGAAAATCACCTTTCTCATCAGGAAGAGATGGAATGTTATCACTTTGTAAAGAATCATCTGCAGCAGTTTGAAGCTGTTCATCAATTGAACTCTCCATCTTTTCATCATGAAGTTTCTTCTCATTTTCCTTACAAGACAGAGCTGAAGGACTTTCTTTACGGCTATTACCACTACTACTTCTGTTTGTAGATTTTATGGAAACAAACAAACAAGCAAAGGTTACAACTTCTAAGTAAATTTATTTGACTAAAGGATGATACCTTATAATCAAAATATGAAGAAAATGCTATATAAAACACAAACAGGTAAGTAGAAATACATCAGAGAACAAACTATTTTGAAACTGATAAATATGAGAGAGAAGATTTTCCTTTGAAATCTTTTTTAATAGATAGCCATTATTGCTGGTTTATCATATCTTTGATACCATGCTCTGTGGTCTGGAAACCCTCCAGGCCTGAGATGGTGAACTTTCAGGGCTATCAATAATATAAACAATCCACTGTAGTATGTATGCCACAGGTTGAGCACCATTGCTCTAGTGAGTAAGTTCAGGTACTCATAGGTAGTGAATGATGCTGACTTACAAGAAACTGGCAGCAAATGAAATGAAATGTCTATGAGTAACTGAACTTAATGTCTTGCTCACTCCAGTGCCACCTTTAGTTGATTAAGCTACAGCCAAAGAAGAGTTTCATTTAGTTTCATTTCTGGGAAACTAAAAGAAACTTCTGGAAAAGCTAACATATATTATTTCCATTTCCTTTTGTTAACATAATGGTTTATCATAATCCTACTATATCCCAATAATTGTACTATTCTCTACCTCTCTACCTAACTGTAAATTCTACCCTGAACTCCCAACTGTCAAATCCAATTGATAATAATATTCTTTCTTTGCAATATTACATAGCACTGAACCTTACTTTCTTTAAAAGCTCTACTTGCTAAAGAAAATGGGTAAAATGTTAATATGGTAATCTGGATGAAAATTATTTTAAGACTTTGTGTTTTTCTTGCAACTGTTGAGAAAGTCTGAAATTATGTCAAAAATTAAATAAAAGGTCTCTCTTCTTATATGATTTTACTCACTTTACACCTTGGTAAGTTTTCCTGTGTATGTTTCACTTGCTTACTACTGTTACTTAGACTAAATCTCAAATCTATACCATTAGTGTTGTCCTTTACAATATTAAGCATTAGCTGTCCAAATGCCTAATGAACTTTTTCCTATTCTTTAACAAACAAACTAAAAATAGGAAGTACTCTTTCCTATGTTGCCCTTCTTTCTCCTTTCTGGTTTATTCATTCATTTAAAAATATTTTTAAAATTTAAGAGATATTAGAAGCTTAACTTGATTCAGGTTTTGAGATTCTCTGCACATGCTATTTTCTTCCCCAAAATGTCTTTTCTTCTCTGTCTGCTTAATGAACTACTAATTGCAGGACTTGTTCAAGGGTCATTACTCCTCATCCTTAAGGAAGGACTGGTCACTTCTGTTTTATTTTTACAGACAGCTTTTTGTGTGTATTTATGTAATAGTACTTATCAGTATATAATTTAATGGTGTGGCTTAATACATGTTTATGAAAGGATAATTTTTTAAGTTATAAAGTAAAACATACAAGGCAGCAAATATGAAGGGCTTTGCAGTCAAAGGGGAACACGAAGTTGAAACTGTCCTTGTAGCCAGGAATGCAAGGTTTGATTCACTGATATGTTTTTATATATGTGACCTTGGCGATTTTCTTAACATTTCCCTATGCACCCGAGTTCCCTAATTTATTAAGATAATAAATCTGCCTTGGAAGTTTACTATAAAAATTAAATGTAGGGAAAACAACTTATGCAGCATTTGTACAACTAGGTTCTCAATGAAAAGTAGCTGTACTTATTATGTGTGAACTATTTTGCTAATTAGCCAACTAATCAAGGGAAGCCAGCATTAAAATAGCCGATATTGTTCCACTTACAGAAATAAGATTAAAAAGTAAAAGGAAAAACAATGTTGTTAAGTCACTTCCAGAGTTCACCAGACTGTATTATCTTTACCTTCGATCATGGTTTTTATATCTCGATGACTCAGAATAATTATTATATAAAGGAGAATACTTCTGATGTTTCAAGTCGAGGATCCCTTCTTTACTCTGACTGTGTGAAAATGATTGGCCTATCCTACAAAGAAAATAGACACATTATATTTAGTTTCCAATAAAGGAAAAAAGTATAAAGACTACTCAATGGTAATATGAGATAAAATCTTGAACACATACAAATTATAAAATGTTACAATATATTTAAGAAAAAGGCATTCAATAATTGAAAAGGACATAACAATACATAAAGAATACATCCTGCTTAAAAGAATAGCACATTATCATTCTTGTTATCAATGAATGTAAAAGAGACTTAAAAATCTTTGAGAGAGTGAAAATACGATTTTAAATAAAACCCACATGTACAATTATGACCATTTCACCCAGGTGTACCTAAAAGACTCTTATAACTTTTGTTTGTTCCTGGAATAAGCCCCCAGATCTGCAAGGTCCCACCTTATTTATCATCTCATATCATTCTCTTTGTTCTATGGCCCCAGTTATAGTGATCTTTTTTCTTCAGTATGTCATGTTCTTTCTTCCTTTGAAGTTTTTTTTTTTCTTGTTTTTTATTTGAGATAGACTGTTGCTATGTTATCTAGTTTATATTCAAACTTATGACACTTTCTTCCTCAGCCTCCTGCAAATGCTGAGTTTACTAGCATTCATCACTAGCCCTTACAGGGTTTTTGATCAGCCTATTCTTTACCTTCTTTATATCACTTACTGCTCATCCACTAGATCTGACTGAGCTTTACTTCCTCAGAAATACTTTCTCTCTTTAGAGCCCCAGAATACTTAAAAGTCTAGTGTTACATTTCTGAGACATACCTGTGTTCCTTTCCTTCATTACACTTATCTCAATTTTCAAGTATTTATTCACTTACCAGATTATTTTTCCCATGTTTTATCATCCATACTAGGCTATAAGCCCATATCTGCGTATCAAGTACCCACAAGAGTGCCTAGAACAGTGGAGGCAAACCTATATGGTAAACATACTGCAGTGGGCTATTTGTATCATTATTTGCCATCACTGGTCTAGAACACAACAAACACTCATGACATATTTTTTGAATAAATATTAACCTATTTGTTTCAGCTCTGGTCCTCTGTTGTTTCTTAAAATCTGGAAGGTGTTGCCGTTGATGGTCATACAATGTTGCTAGGGGAGTTCCTGAGGCAGTGATGGCATCTGAGATATGTGTTCGAGTCAACTCTGCCATCTAAGTGTGAATACAGAACAAAGATAAAAGTAGATATAAAAGATCATGTCAGAAGAACTGAAAGGGAGTACAGAGTCTTGGTAAAATCACTGGACTGAAAGCAAGCAAATTCTGCCACTAACTGATGAAATATTCTTGGCAGCCAATCTAGCTTGAGTCCCAAGAAACTCATCCTATACAATAGAGTTGGACTATACGATTTCTAAGGCTTACCCATCTATAATAAGCTACAAACTAGGAAGAAAACCCATGAGCCACATAATAAGCAGTAAATAATCAAAAATAAGCCTTCTTTTAAGAATGAACTCAATTATTATCTACTTTCTTTTTTTTTTTTTTTTTTTTTTTTTTAGTGGAACCAGGGATTGAACTCAGGCCCTTGTGCTTGCCAGGGAAGCACTTATTCCACTTGAGCCATCTCCCCAGCCCTATTATCTACTTTCTAGGGCTTTACTTACAATGTAAAGTACACTTGCCTTGCTCTTAACACTAATGCAACTGTCACATCTATCATTTGTTTCATACTTATTCAGTTACTGTTGTAAGCTATTCCTGCTGCTGACTTAAAAGCATTTTTGAAATATTTTGTTAATGTTGTCTACTACACTAACATTTTCTCAGTAAAGATTCAATTGTGTATTTATTTGTACAATTCCACCTTACCAACATTTAGCAGATTCATATAGTCTTAATATAGACTTCACAAAATAGCCCTTAACTTGTTTAAAAATTATTGCAAAAATCAAATAAAACTGTATCAACACATTATATATCCTTTATACAGAGTAAAATGAAACCACAGTATTTTTGGCTTTCCCTTTGGTGCAGTTTTAAAAAAAGACACTAACATTAGTCTGTATACAAACAAAACATCCTCATACAAAGCAGATAGTGGCTTCCATAGGTGAAGACGGGACTGAAAATGAATAAAGAAACTTTTTAAGAGTAATATAAATATTCTATTTTTGACTATAGTGTTATTTATAGGGATAAACACATTATATATGTATTTAAAATTTAGATACTGGGGCCAGGGAGATGGCTCAGTGGAATAAGTGCGTCTTTGGTAAGCACAAGGGCCTGAGTTCGATCCCCAGTTCCGCCAAAAAAAATAAATAAGAAATAAAATAAAATAAAATAAAATTTAGATACTGTATTGTTTATAGGTTACACATCACTAAAGTCAATATTTTCCTAAAAAGCTTATGAGAATTCCGGTAGCAATTAGAGTTCATCTTTTTCTGCTTATTATTATTATGTATGTACAACACTAATTAATGGAGCTACTAATTTCAAAAGGGCCCCACTGAAAGTCACTAATTCAAATTACCCTTTTGCTAGATGACAGAAGCCATTACTGATAAGACAAAGTTACTCAAATTGACCAAACACCTAAAAGAAAGTGGGGGTTCTTCTTGGCTCTCACCTCACAGATCTGGTGAGCTGCATCTGTAGTAAGGCAAGCAGTCTCTGTTTGCTGAGCTGTAATTTTACAAGTTGCTTCCTGAACAACTTCAGTTACTTCCCTCTGTGATTTAACTACCTTCTGTAATGATTCTGCATGAACCTATAAATGAAAGGAGATAATAAAACGAATTTGGGTTTCTTCCTCCCTCCACCCAAATTAGTTTTAATTTGTTTCAAGGGTAAATTGTCGTATTAAAAACAAAGTTGACTACAAGTTGGATTTCACAACTTAAATTATAACACCACAGTAATGTGTCAGTTGACTAGTAAGTATCAGCCACCACTTCTTTAAATTGCAAATCAGACTTTACTATTTCAGGTTGCTACAAGAATCAAATACTGAAATTATCCTGTATTAAGTACTAAAATGTAATAATCTATATATTTTTACTAATGTATAATATGAAATGCCATAGCGATTTTTATATACAAATGTAGGTTTAGAGGACCTGCTGCAAACTATGTTACCTGAGCTGCTTTGTTCCGTGTTTCTTCTAATTGTCTCTGACACTCTAAAGCCTCTTGTTCAGCTTTCAATTTCAAAAGAGCTAAATCCCTTTCATGGCGTTGCTGTTGTGCCTTCAAAAATTAAAAAAAAAAAAAGGTCAAATATTAATTCTAAAACACTAAACTTCTTTTAGCACAGTGACTATAATAAACATGATGCTATGTTCCCTTATTTTTTTAAAGTCAAGGGTATCGTTAAATTATCTAGCCTGGCCTTAAAATCATCCTTCTGCTTCAAGCTTCCTGATTCACTTGGAATTACAGATAAAATAATGCCCTACCCAGCTCACAATGCTGTTTCTAACATAAATGACTTATAGCAACTAAATACAGTCTAGAAGAAAGACAGTAAGCAGTATAGTCACCAGCAATTTATTATTTATCAGAAATACTTAATGACCTTATACTTTATTTCAAATATTGCAGAAATACAAATATCCGAGGCACATATAGGACAAAAAACTGATACCAATAAGCTAACTATCAAGTAAAAACTTTAACATGTAACTAAATAGAAGAGCTAAAAATACATCCTATTTTAAGTCAAAACTTTAACATATAACTCATTAAAAAAGATAAAACTGTTCTATGTATAAAAATAAAGATTATGCCTCATGTAGCACAGTTCTGATTGTTTTATTCACTCTAAATCAGTGTCACTTAAAATGCTGCCCTTCAAAAGTTCTCCTTTTCATAATGACCTTTTCTTACTATTATCTATACAATGTTAACTGCTACACGATAACATAAAATATCTAGCATAGACAAAATCTTCTTGCTGTGTAGTGAGACCCTGTACCACATACATAAATGAAGAAAAGCCACAAAACATGTGCTTTCTTCACTAGACATAGTTTAAAAAATAAAAAGGTAAGCCAAGAACTGGGCCAAAGCACTTAAAAGTAATGCAAAAAGGATTTGTTTCTAGAATATATAAACAATTCCTACATCTGTGGCTTAAAAAGACAATCCAAGTGCACAAAAAATCTGAACAGAATGGTTAATAAATTTGACAAGTTGACCCACCTCATTACAAAACATAGATTACAATCACAAATACAAATGACAATCACTTTGAAATACTACTTCACATCCACTAGAATGACTATTTTAAAAAGAGTGCTAACTAAACCACAGTTAAAATAATAATTGGAATTCTCGTATATTGCCACAGTAAACTGTAACAATCACTTTGGGAAACAGTACAGCAATTTCTTATAAAGTGTCATGTATTTTATACTTCATTCAAGCAATTCTAATCCTAGATATACAAGAAAAATGAAAACATAGATAGAGATTATGTATCTGTAAAAATAAGTTTGTTACATGTTATGGTTTATGTCTAGATCCCCCCCAACTTCACGCAGTCATGGGGCAAGCTTCGAGAGTTTGTGATTAATTCATGATAATTCTGGATGTGAGTGCTGTTGGGATGGATTATGACTGTGAGGGCTACACCTGCCTTAGGGCAGATAACCCAATGCAATATAAGGAAGGGAGAGGCTTGCTCTCTGCCACTGCTCCTCCTTTTTAGGTCTTGCTATATTGTAGTTTTCAGCAGCCATGAACTGATTGCTGCCCTCTGCCGTGTGCCACTCTGCCTTCAAGCCAGCTGGTTATGGTCTAAAACATCGACAAACCATGAGCTAAGTAAATATTTCCTTAATTCTGGGTGTCAGGTATTTTGTCCCAGCAACAAGAGAAAGCAAACCGAGACATAAAAGAAATGTTTATATTAACCAAAAACTGGAAATAACCCAAATGTACATCAACAGAAGAAAAGAAATTTGTGACACTGACCAACAGAATATTACCAGGGGAGAAAAATGAAAAATCTAATAGAACAAGAACAAACCTTAACTTTATGTTAAATAGCATAAACTAAAGAAAATACTTCAACTCATTCCAGCCAGCACCCAGGTCCAGCATGTGAGTGACACTACTTGGGGCCTGTAGGACCCTCATTCCAGGGAGCACGCAGGCCCAGCATGTGAGTGGGACTGCCTGGGGCCCTCTGGATACTCACTACAGCCAGCACCCAAGCCAGACGCGTGAGTGGAACTGCCCAGGGCCCTCAGCATCCTCACCCAAGCCAGCACCCAGGCCAGATTTGTGTGTGGAAATTCCTCCATCAGACAGGCCCAGTGTGGAACCCTATGCCAGAACTCCCTGCAGAGAGGTAGAGGCAAGACCAACCCAGCTGATCCAGGAGCACAACATCTTCCCAGAGTGACACAGAGGGTTCAACTCCAAGGGCTGTAGCAGGAAGAAGTGGAGCACAGCAGCCAGACCCAAGCCATACTCACCTGATGAGTTTGAACTTGGTAGATCCGGACTGGTGCAAAGCGGATAACTCTACCAAAGCTCTACAGCAAAGGTCAGAAGACAATGCTGTACAAAATGACAAACAGCAGGAGCAAAATGCATTCTCAGGTCCTGAGCCCACCCAGATCAAATGCAGAAGACAATAGCATAGACATATTTGGAAATCACACACCTGAAATCTATGAAATAATAGCATCAGGGGAGCAGGGAGATAGCTCAGTAAAATAAGTGCTTGCCTAGCAAGAGCAAGGGTCTGAGTTCAACCCCAGTTCCGCAAAAAAAAATAAAAAAATAAAACAATATAATAATAATAATAATAATAATACCAAAGTCAAAATGGATTAAAGATCTAAACATTAAAACAGAAATACTGAAATCTCCTGGAAGAGAAAGTAGGAGGAACTCTTGAAGACATAGGGGTAGGTAAAGAGTTCATGAACAAACATATATTCGCATGGGAAGCACCTGAAAGAATCAACAACTGGGAACATGCTTCTGCATGTCAAAAGAAATTGTCAACAGAGTGAAAAGACAACCCACAAATTTTGAAAAACTCCTAACTAATAAGCAATCAAAGGTCTGCTGTCTAGAATACATAAAGAACTAAGATATAACAGGGCCCTCAAATTTAAAGACCCAGTTCAGAAATGGGCATCTGAGATGAATACACACTTCTCAGAGGACGAAATTAAAGAAGCGAATATATGAAAAAATGCTCCACATCGCTAGTCATCCGTGAAATGCAAATAAAAACAACACTGAGATACCATCTCACTCCAGAAAGAATAGCTATCATAAGGAAATCAACCAACAACAAATGATGAAGAGGTTGTGGGGAAAAGGCAACACTTTTCCACTGCTGGTGGGAATGTAGACTGGTACAACCATTGTGGAGGTCAGTGTGGAGACTCCTCAAAAGAGTAGGACTAGAAATCCCATTCAAGCCGGCTATCCCCCTACTGGGAATTTTCCAAGAGGAACTGAAAACATTGTATCATAGTGATATATGTGTACCTATGTTTATAGCAGCACAATTTGTGATAGCAAAATCTTGGAAACAACCAAGATGTCCATCAAATGAGGAATGGTTGAAAAAGATGTGGTATTTCTATATGATGGAGTATTACTCAGCTATTAAGAATGATAAGCTTGAAGCATTTATATTGAAGTGGATGCCACTTGAACATATACTCATAAGTGAAATAAACCAGACACACATGTGCAAATATCGTATAGTCTCCCTAGTATAAGAAGCGCAAAGAAGAAATACAAATGGAAATGTAAAAACAGTTGAGTCAGATAAGGCAAAGTGAATGGCATATGCTGCAGGATACTAATCAGCTTTTCTTCTGGATGGTTAACAACCTAAGTTCACAAATCAAAATTGGAGAAATAGAAGAGCCACAAGGCCAGCTAACATTTTGGCCCTAGACTTTCAAGGTCAGCGAAGACTCAGGACATAGGAGAACCTGTACTGTAACATCATGAAACTCAATTGAGCTCCAAATTTTCTGAACAAGGACATTATGGAGCCACAGAGGGAAAAGATCAAAGTTCTATAGTGTGCCTGGGGAGAGTCACATGGAGAGAAGACTTTCTCTCAGGCTTTCACAGAGAGCAAACTGGTCAAGCATTGGCCATGACTCATCCACATGGATGACACAAAGGATCTACAAAGAATAAGGTACAGGACTACAAGATAAACCCTGAGGGGACTTCACTGACCTCATTAGAAACAAAACGTACATGTGTTGGTTTATAGGTCTTGATCTATCTAGGTCTTAACCATCCAGCAGAAAAGTATAAAAATGAAGTATACACCACGGGGCCATAATAATAAGTTGAGCTGTAAATGGCTATGGTCAACAACGTCTTCAGATAACTCACTATTGTGGAATGCTGGACTGTGTTGGATTCTGTCGTCAAGTTCACGCACCTAAATTAGTTGAATGACAACGGAGTGCCCATCTTTGACAGGTGTAGACAAAGGAAAGGGTATAGAAAGGAAGAATCAAGAGGTGTGTGTATGGACAGTACAGTTGGAATAGATAATGCTGTGCTTCTACATAATTCCATGAGAGGCAAGATTTGCACTAATGGTGGTTGGACAGGATATTATGTTGGCTTCTAGTACTATGGACAACCACTAGGAAAATAACAAGATAGAAAGTTTTAATAATTGAATCTTTGATGTAATTCAGGTATAAAAAAATAAGATACGCAAACAGCTACACTCTCTTAATTTACTGATAAGAGACATCTGCTATAATAATGTCTGTAAGTATAATATCATGTATGTACCCTCTATGATACCAAAACATTATGACAACAGTTTGCAATGTATTAATTTATCAAATCTATCTTGTCAAGGTATCTTAAAACTGTCT
>PVKA01024105.1:0-34694 GCA_004027165.1 Ctenomys sociabilis
TATTATGTATCACAATTTATAGCAATAAAAGTCCTATTTAGCCCATTAAAAACCAAGAAAAACTATTTATGCCTCTTAACTTTGTCCCTTGGAGTTTTAATTTTCAGAATTTTCCATATTTAAGTTCCAGTAATTTATCACTTACACCTCATATTTTCCTACACTAGCACATTCCAAAGTAAGTGTATCTGACAGAGTTGTTGATATTTTTGTATTTCAGTTTTAATATGGTGGATAAGAATAGGGACTTTCAAGATCATTACATGACACACTAGAAACTGGAAGTCCATCATTTAAATGTTCATTTAAATTTTGTAAAACATTCTTACTGTTACATATCTTTTAAAATATCAATATTTATTATGAGATGTATAGTACTTCATTCATTTTTGTTTATAACCTTTATTTTTAAATAGGAGTTGCAAATCACCACTATAGAAATTCAGTCACTCTTTTCCAAAATGTTTCAGTTGGCTCCTGTAGGTTTTTGTTCTTGGTTTTCTTTATATGCATAAAAGCCTGATAATTCTGATATTTACATTCTTCTTGGGTCTATGTCATTATACTTTCCTTCTTCTCACTTATGGTGCTGTGGTTCTTTTATGTTGTTTCTGACTATTTTCCCCCTTGAAAATTTCTATGTAGAAAGTTTTTGGTTGCCAGATTGGTGCTGCACAACTCTACAAATAATTACACAATTTTCTGTCAGTCATTAGGCAGTGTTACAAACCTAAGCACCCTTTAAATTAAAATTTTTGCTTGATGTCACTCCTGACTTAATGGGAGCTTACATATAAAAAATATATGTGTGAGAGCGATATTTTGTTTGTGGCTATACCTTCTCAGGGGGGATTTTATTTTCTACTATCTAACTCCAAGTTTAAAATTCATATATTTAATTTTCCTTCTGTTTAATGGGTTTACTTTTTATCTAGTCTTTGACTTAAATTGTGGCTGTTTGTTTTTTTATTTAATTAATTATTTTTTTATTTTATTGAAGTACAAATATGAATCAGACGGTTTTAAGACACCTTAACAAGACAGATTCGATAAATTAATACATTGCAAACTGTTTTCATACTGTTTTGGTATCGTACAAGGTGCATACATAATATTATACTTACAGACATTATTATAGCAGATGTCTCTTATCAGTAAATTAAGAGTGTAGCTGTTTACTTATCTTATTTTTATACCTGAATTATATCAAAAATTCAATAATTATTTTCCTAGTGGATGACCATAGTACTAGAAGCTGACATAATATCCTGTCCAACCACCATTAGTGCCAATCTTGCCTCTCATAGGATTATGTAGAAGTACAGCATTATCTATCCCAACTGTACTGTCTATACACACACATCACAATTTTTTCTTTCTATACCCCTTCCTTTATCTACACCTGTCATGTTGGCTGGCCTTGTGGCTCTTCTATTTCTCCAACTCTGATTTGTGAACTTAGGTTGTTAACCATCCAGAAGAAAAACTGATTAGTATCCTGCAGCATATGCCATTCACTTTGCCTTATCAGACTCAAATGATTTTAGTTGTTGTTGTGCATTTTCTTTTGTATTTCTGCTTTTTGCTTGTTATATCTACACCTGTCAATGTTGGCTGGCCTTGTGGCTCTTCTATTTCTCCAACTCTGATTTGTGAACTTAGGTTGTTAACCATCCAGAAGAAAAACTGATTAGTATCCTGCAGCATATGCCATTCACTTTGCCTTATCAGACTCAAATGATTTTAGTTGTTGTTGTGCATTTTCTTTTGTATTTCTGCTTTTTGCTTGTTATATTAGGGAGACTATGTGATATTTACACATGTGTGTCTGGTTTATTAAATTGTGGCTCTTTGGCTTGCCAGATTTATCAGGCATGTCATATCACACTATCGATGAACATTTTAAACTGGTTTTCTAGTCCATAGAATACCAATGGGATGGGAAACTTCAGTATCAAAATTAAGCAGAGCTCTTAAAAGTAAAATCTGGATTTTATAGACTGGCATTGTACATTCATGTTCTCTCTGATTTCCTTGCTATATCTCCACTGTCAGTTCTTAATTGTCTCCAGTTTAATTGAACATTTAAGATTTTCAAAAAAAATTTCAAGCTATATTTGTTTTCATCATCAGGATGATTATTTTGTAAAAGAAATATTTTGTCTTTTGTTCCAGCTAATGAAATTTGTATCAAGTATTCATTTTGCCTACTTAACTTTAGTTACATACACTTAAATTTTATTTTAATTTAATTCTGTTACAGCCATGCACATAATCGTATAAATCACAGTGTTTTATGATGATAATAAAAAAGTTCTAAAATACATTTAATTAATGGTTAATTCATTACTCAGTTTTATTAGTTATGACCTGCTTTTTCTCTATAATGGGTTTTAATTCAAAGTATTTGCATTCATATTGGAAGAGAATTACAGTGCTCCTCAAAAAACAACTTCCCTTAGAACTGCAAGAGATTTTAGTATCAGGATGATTTTATGCTCATAGCAGAAAGTTTGGCTTTCAGTCCCTATCAGGTTTTGACAAAGTCAGTTTTACACATGGCTGTAATGATGTCACCTAATGTGCTGCATTATAGTGATGCTTCCTTGATCTGCCCTGTTATCCTCTCTGTTCTTCCTCCTCAATAGGGTTTATTGGTGGAGTTATTTCTTTATGAGGACTGGTGGTACATGGGCAGAGTTTTGGGCTGTCAAGACTCTGGAGTGTAGCACAGCAAATCATGTAACTGTGAGTGCACTAGTGTCCACCTCAGAGCTGCATGGTATCCAAGGGACCCCATTTGTAACAACTGACAGCCAGCAGAGTTGGGTACATGGAAAGCTGAAAACTGTAGGTAGAAACAGAATGTATCTCATTGCTTGTATTTATTAGATCTTCTGAATTCAGATATATAAAAGGAAGGCTATTTACATTCTTTAAAGAAAAGGCACTAAATAAACCTAAAGTCTGTAAAATCTTGAAATACACAGTATTTTTCTCAGAAATAATAGAAGAAAGGTACTCAGGAAGATCCATAAAAATAATTTTTCACAGAAATTTGGTATAGATATTTAGAAAAATATTTTAAAGGTCTCTAGTTGCAAATGTTTTCTGCTACTACTAAATGTACAGATAATTAATACAATCTTACAATTAAGGAATGATCATAAATTAAAATAATATTTATGATTTTGTACATATAAAAGAATCTTCAAAATGTCACCATATCTATGGAAAAAAGTTCCTAATGTCTTAGTTTGCCTTTCACTATAGGAAACAAACTTTTTACTTGAACATTAAACTTTTAACATAACACCCCCAAATATTACATATTCCAGAATATAATCAATTTTTCATTTAGAAATAAAAGTGAGTACTCTTATTGAACTTGAATTAAATAGAATACAAAAAAATTAGGTGAAAAATCATTAAGAGCGAAGGAATTTTTCATGTGTAGTTAGAGTTGATTGCGTTATGGGCAATAAGAATTTTATCCAAAGTTAATGTTAGAGATCAATAGCTGTGAGTACACTTGTCTCTTCAAAATCAGTTTGCCGAACTTTTGATTTATGACATGCTGATGAATTGGTATATGCATTACCATCTCTTTTCCTTATAAATGCCTCAAAATGAGACAGAGGGAAGTGACTGGTTCTCCTGAACTAAGACTAAAAAAACAAAAAACAAAACAAAACACAATATGCACATATACACAAGACCAAAGAACTAGTAAGAATTACAGAGTCATTGTTCTGGTGAAAGAAAAGCAGTTTAAAGGGGGAAAAGGTACACACTGTGGATACCTAGAGTGAGCAACTCTGTTTGCTTGTGCTTTCATTATAAAATGGATATGTGGATGTTGCTCTGTGGTTATTACAGTGCAAAGGGAAGCAGTCCAAAGTGCTAGCCAAAGTGGCAGCTGCTCACAGAGAGAACCTCAGTTTCCTGGCGGGTCTGGTTCAAGTATTCACTTCAGTATTGTCGGCGGGCACGCGAGCCACGGGAGCACCAGCCACGGCACACACCCATCGGAAGTAACTAGAGTGATCAGTGTCCCACTCCCACAGAAGGCTGAGGAATAAGGCCTGTGCTCAGCAGCAAGACTCGAAAGTCCCCCAGGGCACGAGGGGCCTACTGGGAACACCTTACCTCAATAGTGGGTAGTAGGAAGCCCCTCAGTGAGCACTGCTCTACGCTCACCAGGAAATAGTAAGAACATTGCCCAAAAAGTCCACATGGTTTCCAAGTAACTTAAATTACATTTCAAGAAATAATCCGCTAATATTCATAAGAATAAAAAAAATCCAGCAACCAGCATGGTGATATTCAATGTCTTGTATTGTTTCAACGATTACCAGAAAATAAACAGGCTCAGTGGCACAGTGTCCTTAATTCGACCCCTAGTACCAAGCAAACAAAAAAGCCTTACATTAGATTTAAGTTAATTAAAAACTTACAAATTTGTTTGATTTAACTGGGAAATACATTGATTAGTACATTATTAGGAATATTTTCTTTTTTGCTTAGAAATTTTCATGTGTCCTAAAGTTAAATCGACACCAGATACCACTTTAAAGATAGTATAGAATATTTAAAATTAAAAGAGCTGTTAATGCCAAATATTGGCAAAAATGGGTGGTCAGGATAATTTTCACATTTTCCTTTTGGGATGCATGATGTCACAAAATCCAAATATTTGAGATTATTTATAATGCTAAAAGCATACCTGTTTGATGACTCAGCAAATCACTCATAAGTAGCTAAGAGTTTAAGCTAAAATTTAAACAAAAATTTTCATACTAGACACACTCACAATATCCAAAATGCAGAAAACCTCCAGGTATACTAAAAAGCAACAGCACAAATTGAATAGAATGGAGTTGTTGGTAGAATAGAATACAGGGTTAAAGCAGATTATAGCTCATATATAAAAAGGAAGAAATAGCATTACAATCACAACACAGATGATTATCAAGGACATTTTATATTGACTGATGGAAACTAGAAGCAAAAACATATACTGATACCTTACTTAACCTGATGAAGACCTAGATAGGGAAAATAGGAGAGATTGGAGCAGAATGGTATTTGTTTTGTAGGGAGTGGAATGGGAGTTGTCGTATTTTAATTTTCTAGAGATAGAAATGTTTTATCTCTTCATAGAGTTATGGATTTTATGCCCACAAAACCAACACACACATTTAGGAGGAACACATATAACCAAAAAATTTAATAACTATTTTTAGTGGGTGTTAGATGGCATTAGGATCTGAAGATTAAAGGTAATTAATGAAACAAAAATTATAGTGATTTTGATCAAATAATAAACATAAGGTACCTTGAGATGACAGCTATGAGTAAGTCAACTTTCTGGTTTCATCAATAAAGGAAAAAAATTAAAGTGGTTTGAAATAGAATGCATTATAAATCTCTACAGCACTATACTTAGGAAGTTGAAAAAATAGCATATGAATAATACTTGAAAATGTGTTTGTACACACATGTCAACATGCTCAAAATAAGGATACTTGTTCATATTAGTATGTGATCAATTAGTGATTAATGTTTTAGCTGGTGAATTGTTATAACTAATTTTTAAAAGCTCATAGTAATAGTTTTTATCATTTTACTATTCATATATTACTAACTATTGGCATTTTGTATCTTAGATTTCTACAAAAGTAGTTCAAATTCATACTTGGGCTACCCATGTGGTCCTTCTTCCCATTACCTGCTCCAAAGACCCTCTCACTTTTCCCAGAGCATGTGTCTATCTTCTCTTTAACCTGTATTAATAGAAATGAGCAGTAAGAAAAGCATTAAAAAAATTAGATTTCATTATGTGATTCGAAACTCTGTCACCAGTGTAACCACTAAGCTTTTCTATTGGCTTGCATCTCTCTGCCAGCCTAGTGACTTTCCTGGTGATTCTCATGGCTGTATTTTGTCTATTATCCTATTCCCAGACACTTGCTCTGAGCATTACGCACTTTGCCTAGTTCTCAATTGATCTTTGCTTAAACCATTTAACTTGCTGATAGAATGTCTAAGTCCATACTGACTTCCATTTTTCTTCTAATTGAATTATCCTTTAAGAGGAATAAACATAGTATCATTACTTTCCTTCGAAGCTGTTCCCATTGCAATCACTTTTGCATCACTACCCTTAGATGAGGGAGCTCTGGTGTCCATGTGAATTTCAAAGTTGCCAATTTACTTTTCCTTTTGAAATAAACCAAACTTCAAGACATAGATCAATGAAAGATTTAATGAAATAATGAAATAAACATTTTTCTCCTTAACAGGTATGTGAGAAAAACATCCTGTGAGGTACAGTCCTTAGTTAAGAATCACTGAAGTTTTCTGTCAGAAACTATAGTGAACACCTAAATGAACTATTGAGAGGAAATTCACAGAAGTAGTTGAGTACTGAATCTGAGAGTATACATCTTGGCTTCTGTATGGTAAACATTATCAGAGACAGTGAGAAAATCAATTCCTTCAAAGAAAACTAGGCCTAAAGTTTATGTCATCTATGAAAATAGACTGGTCTCAGCCATTGGCATCTGTGGTGCTTACAGTGGGTTGTCAACATAATTGGCTTTGGGATCTGCCTGGGGATATGTAGAGAAGATTAATGAGTTTGTCTGGGTGGATCACGGTGGTCTCCCTTCAGTGTCATATCTGGTCCTCATACATCTTTCTTTCTGACACTGTTCTGCTCTACTTCCAAGCTGTCATTCTCCTCCATCATATTTCTGCCCTGGAGCCAGCTAACATGTATTGAATCTCCTAAAAACTTGAGCCACTTTAAACTTTGTCTTGGTTACTTTCTTTTTGTTGCTATGACAAAATACCAGACACCCAAAATTAAGGAAGAAAAGGTTTATTTAGCTCAGTTTGTGAAGGTTTCAGCCTGTAACTAGCTGACCCCAAGGCAGAGTGCCATATGGCAGAGGGCAGTGATAGTAAATAGTAAAACAGCAAGAGTCAAAAGGGAGGAGCAGAGGCATTGATAGAGAACAAGGCTCTCTTCCTTCCTTATACTGCATCCAGACTATCTGCCCCAAGAAAGGTGGAGAATTCACACTCATATTTCCAGCACTGGATCATGAATTAATTGTAACCACTTGAAGTTGCCCCAGTGAGTATAGGAGGCTTTGGGGTGATATCTAGACACAAACCATAACAAACTTTTTCTCCTATATGTTGTTGGTGTTGGGTTTTTGGTTTTGGGTATTGGGGTTTTAGAATGCTAACCTATAGAATGACACAACTCCCACCAAATAGTGGAAACCTAAATAATAATTGAAATAGCTAGGAACTATCTTTAGAACAAAGGAAAGTTTTACATTGAATTTTGTGATATAATATAAGAAGAAAGATTGGCCATCCACCACAGATAACTGAGGAACTGGATAATGTGTTCCTTTAGGAATACAAGTGAGATGTCACACCTGATTCAAAATTGAGGCTGACTGTGCTGTGCAAAGAAAACTCAAACAAAGCAGAAACTAGAAAATGCATGTTAGAGGTAAAAATCAATCAGCTTTTAGATGTAGTATATGAAAAGCAATGTGACCAAAAGTTCTTTGAAAAGGCTAATAAAATTAATAAATTATGTCAAAAATAAATAAGAAATAAAGAAATATAAGTTATTAATTTATGATATTGTGTTTATATTACAGATAATATATTTATTACAAATAAAGAAAACTTAAAGATAAAAGAATGAATAACAGAAATAAAATGGAGCTGCACCATGCAGTTAATAGACATTAAAATGACCATGTTGGTGAGCTCCAAATTTTCTGAACAAGGAGATTATGGAGCCACAGAGGAAAGAGATCGAAGTTCTATAGTGTGCCTGGGGAGAGTCACATGAAGAGAAAACTTTCTCTCAAGCTCTCACAGAGAGCAAACTGGTCAAGCATTGGCCGTGACTCATCTACATGGATGACACAGACAAAGGAACTACAGAATAATGTACAGGACTATAAGATAAACCCTGAGAGGACTTCACTGACCACATAGGAAATATAAAGTTCATGTGTTGGTACATAAGTCTTGATCTATCTAGGTCTTAACCATCCAGCAGAAAAGTATAAAAATGAAGTATACATCGTGAGGCCATAATATTAAGCTGAGCTGTAAATGGCTGTGGTAAACAATTTTTTGAATAACTCACTATGGTTGTAGGATGCTGGACTATGTTGGATTGTGGTGTCGAGTTCAAGCACCTAAGTTAGTTGAATGACAATGGAGTGCCCACCTTTGACAGGTGTAGACAAAGGAAGGGGTGTAGAAAGAAAAAATCATGATGTGTGTGTATAGACAGTACAGTTGGGATAGACAACGCTGTGCTTCTACATAATTCTATGAGAGGCAAGATCTGCACTAATGGTGGTTGGACAGGATATTATGTCAGCTTCTAGTACTATGGTCATCCACTAGGAAAAAAATTATTAAATTTTTGGTATAATTCAGGTATAAAAAATAAGATAAGTAAGCAGCTACACTCTTAATTCACTGATAAGAGATATCTGATAAAATAATATCTGTAAATATAATATCATGTATGCACCTTGTACAATACCAAAACATTAGGAAAACAGTTTGCAATGTATTAATTTATCGAATCTGTATTGTTAAGGTGTCTTGAAACTGTCTGATTGATATTTGTAGTTCAATAAAATTAAAAAAATTAAAAAAAATTAAAAAAAATAAAATGACCATGTTCTCAAACAGCTAGACTAGGATAAATTTAAAAAGGAAGAATTGAGTGAGACCAAACTTTCCACTGGAAGCTAAGGACTTCTATTTAGATGAAATAACAGAGAAAGCATCAAATGATAAATGGCACAGGGATCAATACAAATTAATAGGAACATCACATATAAGTCAGAAAATCCCACATAATATATCTAAGTGACAATATAAGTGGAAAACAATGGAATAAAAATATCCTTTCAACAAATGGTGTTAGCTAAGGGGATATATATATATCCAGAAAGGATATAAACATGGCAGATGAAAAGGATTCACTGTTAGCCACCACAGAAATGTTAACTAAGGGCCAGTCAGATAGCTCAGTGGGCAAAAGTGCCTACTTAGGCAGGCACAGAGACTAGGGTTTGATTCCCTGTATGTCGTGTTGGCCCTGCCCACAGGGTACGCTGAGAGGTCAACTGAGCTTGGACTTGACGGCATACACCTGTAATCCCATTGCTAGGGGTGCTGAAAACAGGAGGATCATTATGAGTCTGATTTGGGTAGTAAGACCCTGTAGGCCCTTTACTAAATATATTTTTAAAAAGTTAACTCAAACAAGGAGATATCACTACATACTCAACAGAATGTCTACAACAACAAAAATTAAAATAATGATAGCATCAAATGTACATGAGGGTGTCAAGATTCTGAAGCGTTACTAAATTGCTAGCTATAACATGATATAGCATTCTGAAAAAATGTTTGGTATTTTTTTCATGAGATTAAACACGTAGTATAATGCCTCAGTAATTATACTTTAGAGAATTTATCATGAATAAATGAAGTTATATTTACATATAAGCCTACTTATAAATGTGAATAGCTTTTTATTTATAATTTTTAAAATGTAGAAACAATTCAGATCATAGGCAGTTATACAAGTGGCAGTCCTGCACATAACAGAATATGACATAGCAAAATAACCATGAAAACAAAGCCACCACCAACACATCAAAAACCTATTGATACCAATGAATCTTTTGATCTACCTGAGTAAAAATCACCACTCTTTAAAGGTTGTACACTGCATACCTCCATTTGTATAGTATTTTTGGTGTAACTATTTAGAGATAGATGAGTGGACATTCTGGGTTAAAATGAGAGTAAGGGTAAAAATATGACAGTAAAGAAGTGGCACAAAGTTTTTTACATCAGGAAAAATTTCTGTATTTTAATTGTGATGATCACACCAATCTACAGATGTATGAAATATTGTGAAACTATTCACACATACATGATTACACACATGCATGTGAGGACAGGTGAAACAGCTAAAATTTAAATAACTTCCATGAGTTTCATCAATGCTTATTTTCTGGTTTTGATAGTTTAATGTACTCATGTGAGATTTTACAGTGGGGAGTATGGGGTGAGCATTAACAAGACTCTATGCACATATTTGGAAGTTTATGTGTATCAGTATTTATTTTAGAATAAAAATTTAATCTCTTGCCTTCACTAAAATATATTAATAATAATTTGAATGATATTTGGGGAAGAGTAAGCGAAATGTTGGGAAAATGAAACAAAAAAACCCAACAAAAACAAATAAAACTACATGAAAATATTTCTTAAAAACAACTAGGATGCAGG
Source organism: Ctenomys sociabilis (assembly GCA_004027165.1). Lineage (NCBI taxonomy): Eukaryota > Metazoa > Chordata > Mammalia > Rodentia > Ctenomyidae > Ctenomys > Ctenomys sociabilis. The sequence continues at coordinate 10,366 of PVKA01024105.1, forward strand.
AAAAAATAATTCAACATCTGTGAGATGATGAAAAGATCAACAACATAAGACTAATACACATCAATGAGAAAGGAGTCAGTCCGAATGATATAAAAAGAATATGGGCAGAAGTAATAGCAGAAAACTTCCCAGATATGGGGTAACACTCTGACATTCAGGTAACCAAGTATATAGAACTCCAAATAACATCAACTCAATTAAAACCACACCCATAAAGGCTGGGGAGATGGCACAATAGAATAAGCTCTTGCCTGGCAAGTGAAAGGGCCTGAGCTCAATCCCCTTTTCCTCCAAAAATAAAACCACACCCACACATATAATAATTAAGATCCCATAAATTCAGCTCAGCAACAATATACAAAAAACCATTAGAGAAAAGAAACAGATCACATTGAAAGGAACACTCATCAGAAAAATGGCAGATTTCTCTTCAAAAACCATCAAGTCAAGAAGAACATAGAGCAAAGTACTTCAAGTCCTCCAAGAAGACAAATTGCAGCCCAGACTTATATACCCTGAAAAACACTTTGAAGTTCAATGGAGAAGTGAAATACTTCTATAACAATGAACAACTAAAGAATTTCATGACCACAAAGCCAACACTACATAGACTACTAAAAGATATTCTAGAGAGGGATCAAAATGACCACAACTCTATGAATGAGAATGGAAAGAACTCACCAAATAGGGCAGACAATTAAACACAAGAGAAAAAGAAGTATAAAATGGCAGTCTGTCAATTATTCTTTTGTATATATACAGCAGCAAAATATTTCCATCAGCATACTCTTCAAATGGACTTTTCCTGTGTCCTATAGATCATGATTCTGTCTGGGGGTACAGGGTGGATATCAAGGAAATAGCAGTAACTCAGTCACACAAGTGATACCTGGCCACCAATAAGCATCATGGGAACTATCCACGTCTATCACATATTAGAACTTTGTGTGGTATCCTATCCCCAAACTGTTAAAAGTGCTGGTTGTATATTTGCCATTCCAGTATTGTTGTTATGGTTTATTCTTAGTAATACTTTACTATCATGAAAACTTCTTTTTGTTGATATTATTCATTTATGTTTATTTTATTAATTTTATTGAGAAACAAATAGCAATGAGATAGTTTCATAACTGATTAGTAGGAGAGTTTCAATAATTAATACATTGCATATTGTAGTGGTTATTTATACTATAAGGTGAGGACATGATGTCCTGTCTAAACACTATTAGTACCAATCTTTCTTCTCATTGAATTAAGAGAAAATAGCTGTGTATCTATCCTACTTTGTATATACAAATACAAAATGGTCCTTCATTTGTATCCACTTTTTTGTTTAGTTTTTTCAATGTCAGAAGTTGTTGACTTGAGCCTTTTACAGCTCAGCATATTAATATGGCTTTACTTTTTATACCTTGTTTTTATACTTTTCTGCTGGATGGTTAAGACCAAGATAAAGCAAGACCTATATAACAGGAAAGGCAACTTTTGTATCTGACAAGGTCAGTCAAATCCCCTCAGGACTTACCTTAAACACTGTACAGCAGTTTGTAGATCTTTTGTCAGTGTCAGCCATGTGAATGAGTCATGGCCCTTGCTTCACCAATTTGCTCTCTGTGAAAGCCTGAGAGAATATTTTTCTTCAGGCTACTCTCCTTACAATATTTAAATGGCAATGCTTTTTTTTTTTTTTTCTAATGTGGAATAAGATGCTATTTAATTTTGTTCTTCCATAGTTAACATTTTTTCTATGTATATGCTTTAATTATTTTTTCTGTACAATTACTTTTGAACAATTTCAGTTTTGTGTATCTTGGTATCATTTTATTCATATTTCTCATGCAAAAGGTTACTTTTTATTAGAAATATGGTTATATAATTTTAGATACAAAAGTTACATTTCTTGCTATATGGGTCTTGCTTTATCTTGGTCTTAACTACCCAGCAAAAAAGTATAAAACAGAGGTACAAAAAGCAAAGCCATATTAATATACTGAACTATAAAAGGCTCAAGTCAACAACATTGCCAGTCCTGAGGATAACCCACTACTATTATGGACTACTGCACTATATTGGATTATTTTGCTGAATTCACGCACTCACAATATTTAAATGGCAATGGAATACCCATTTTACCCTGATAAAACTAAACAAAAAATGGGGATATAACTGAAAGACCATTTTGCATCTGTGAATACAACAGAGTTAAGATAGATATACAGCTACTTTCTCTGAATTCAATGAGAAGAAAGATTTGTACTAATAGTGTTCAGACAAGATATTATATCTGCATTTTGTACTATGAATAACTACTATGAAGACAACAATATGCAATCTATTAATTATTGTAACTGTCTTATTAATCTGTTTTGAAACTTTCTCATTCCTAATTGTTTCTCAATAAAATTAATAAAAAATTTTAACTAAATTCAGAAATTTTAAATCTTTAAATATTTATTATGTATGCCCTTCTTCTTTGAGAATTCTAATTATATGTACATAAGTTTCTTGATTTTGGCACAGAGAGAACTATTATATGACTGATCTGTAAACTCTTTCTTTATGTTTATTTTAGACAATCTTTATTGTTATATACATTTAAGTTTGCAAAGTTTTTATAATGTGCAATGTATTATGAAATCTCATATTATCTATTCATTTAAGAAATAGTTTTCTAAAATTAACTCTGCCTATATCTTATATATTTCACATTTCAATATTTGCCTACAATTTTTAATTTGTTATGTAATTGTTATTGATTTTCAGTGAAATTAATGAGAAAAAACCAAAAACAAATAAACAGAAAAGAAATAATGTTTCTTCCATAGACCAGAGTAGAGGAAAATGTTTCCAAATTCATTCTTTTGAGACTACCATAATGTGATGTGCAAACTTGGTGAAGTTACTCTGAGAAAGAAAACTGTATAAAACCATTCTGAAATAGAAGCTGAAAAATAAAGAGCACACACCTATCTACATACATAAAAAAAGAAAACCATGATGCTTTCAAGAATTATAGTTCAAACTTAATGATTCAATTGTTCATGATAATGAAAACTGAATTTTTAAACAAACTATTAAGCAATATTATTTGTAAGGTCCAAAAACCTGGAAAGATGTTTAATTTTTATAGTGCAGAGGGAAAGAAGCAGGAAGGTAACTACATAGTACACTTTAATGCAATGCTTTCAATTTTTGCAAGGTCAAGAAGGAAAATAAGAAATTGAGTTATAATATTAAACTGTATATTTGACTTAATCATGTACTATATACCAAGTTCAGTTTCTTACAACCATTTTCAAAATACCCATGAAATGTTTTTAAAAAGTAAACATATATCAGTCCAAAAGTAATTAAATAGAAAGAAGTTAACTTTTTTATATGAACTTTGGTTATATATGGTTTCTGTGTATAATTTAAAAACTTAGAAATTAGCAATGAATAAAATTACCGTTTGTAAACACTATGTAAGTAAAAAACATATTGCAAAATAATTTCATGGTCAGTGGGGAACCAAATCTTAATTACAGAGTATTTCTAGCAATGTCTAGAATGGAAGCACATAAACTCACTAAATTAATTGCCAGAGGCAAATTTTATGCCACTGAATGACTTTCACCATTAAACAAAATTAAACAAAATGAATTTAAATAAATGAACTAACATATCTAACATTGGGAATTAGATTAAGAATAGCAACACAAGCCTGGAAACTTCCAGACAGAAACTTAATGGGATAAAGCAAAAGGAATTTTGTGAAAGTTCAAGAAAGTGAAAGTAGAGTTAGGAATTGGTAACCATTTCTACTTTCCTTCCTTTCCTCATATAGCATTAGATATTGGAGCATTAGATTTGGAGCTTTACAGCATACAACATCCTTTCTTCTGTAAAGTGTTTCAGAGTAAACAGTTACCCTGCTTTTCAGTAACTGTCATGATTTGGATGATATCTTGCCAAAGTGGCACAGTGGGCTCACTTTCAAGGGCTGCTGCATTGGTTCCACAAAAGCCCATGTATTTTGAGTTTGACTAGCCATGATGCTGTTAGGATGGGGTGGAACAGTTCAAAGATAGAGGAATTGGAGTCTAGTGAGAGGAAGGTTGGTCACTCGATATGCCCTTGAAGAGGACTTAGGTTCAGCTTCATCCTCTTTTTGGGATGCCATGAAGTGGATAATTTCTTGTGTTGTATGCTTCACAGGCCCTAGAGAGATGATTAGCTGGCCATAGGTTGAATGGTTTAAAACTGTGAACCAAAATAAACTTTTCTTGCTTTTTCATACCCTGCACTTGTTCCATGCTGCTCTTGGCTTGGATCCAATGGACCACAGTGCCAGATGTTTTGTTCACAACAAAAAGTTGACCATTACAGGCCTAAACAAAATGTGAGACATTTGTTTTGGCACTAGGTTTCAAACAATTAAGTATTCCATTGATGAAGCCAGAGGGGAAACTTGTATGGTGCCAATGGAAATATATTTAATTGCTAGAGTAGAAAGATTTAATTAGCAATTACTTAAAAGATTATGATTAATCAATCAGTTTCATATTGCTACTTGCATTTAGTTTGGCTTAGCTTTCCTTTTAGGAACCCAACATGTTGGAACTATCACAGCAAGTTCTTTTAACAGTATAATTTTTATTGAATGAGTGCTTTAATTTTTGTTTAAGTGTTTCATTTTTTAAAGGAACTTTTGAATTCCTGTAAGGATCTAATCACATCTGTTTCAGGAGCTTATCTGTCTTATAAATTTGAATTCAGATTGCTTGATTATCTATGGCCTCTGGTCACAAATGAGATGAAGAAAATATGATTTTTGCAGTTTAGTTGGCAGATATTTCACAAATAAGGTAGTGGGAAGAATGTAATGTTGAGAAAACTAATCACTAAGTTATGGTTCAGGAGCTTTAAGAGATTAATGCTTGAAAAGTGAAAAGAATGTTAAAGTGGAAAAAATATCTAAGCCAAGTGAAAGACTTAGCCAAAAAATAGAACACACATTATTTATAAAATACCTTTATCCAGTACACTGATCAGTTGTCCCATTCCTGTGGTATGTATCTGGCACTCATACTTAAGAGAGGAGAGGTTTATTTGGGTCATTGTTTCAGAGAATTCAGTCCATCGTCAGCTGGTTGCAAAGAATAAATATCATATTAAAAAGTTCCTGGTGAGGAAATGTTCTCAGTTCCTGGCAAACATGAAGCAGAAAACCAGGAAAGAGTGGCAGTGAGCACTGCACACTCCACAGGCACTGCCCAACAACTCAGCCTCAGATGGGCTCCTAACAGCAAGTTCAGGGGTAAACACATGTGGATTAGTTCACACCATGAATTTAGGCTCCCCACTGAGGAATCATTTTTCTAAGTCAATGAAACTGGCGATGAAATTTAACTGACATATTCTACTTCTTGTCCATTGTACACCCAAATAGGCCTCATAAACCAAAGTTATTGTCCAAATAAATACGGTAACAAGTTACAGTTCTAGCTAATGTGATGTAACTATCTTATGTATAATCAGAAACAACCCTCATCTCACACACAGCATCTCAGTATTCATAGCATTGTTTAAAACTTAAAGTCCAAGTCTTTTCTTTTGGCTGTGTTGGGATTTCTTCTTTTTCTTTTTTACTTACTTTCTTTATTCTATTAAAGAACAAATAGCAATGAGACAAGTTTCCAGACAAATTAACAGGACAGATTCAATAAATTAATACATTGCAAACTGTTTTTGTAATGTTTTGGTATTGTACAAGGTGCATACATGATGTTATACTTACAGACATTATAGCAGATGTCTCTAATAAGTGAACTGAGAGAATGTAGCTGTTTACTTATCTTATATTTTATTTTATTTTTAATTTTTATTTTATTGAAGTACAAATATCAATGAGACAGTTTTAAGATACCTTGACAAGATGGATTTGATAAATTAATACATTGCAAACTGTTTTCATAATGTTTTGGTATCATAGAAGGTGTATACATGATATTATACTTACAGACATTATTATAGCATATGTCTCTTATCAGTAAATTAAGAGAGTGTAGCTGTTTGCATATCTTTTTTTTACAGCTGAATTACAGCAAAGATTCAATAATTAATTCATTCTACCTTGTTATTTTCCTAGTGATTGTCCATAGTATTAGAAGCCAACATAATATCCTGTCCAAACATCATTAGTGCACAACTTGCCTCTCATAGAATTATGTAGAAGCATGGCGTCATCTATCCCAACTGTACTGTCCATACACACACATCATGATTCTTCCTTTCTATACTCCTTCCTTTCTGTACACCTGTCAAAGATGGACACTGCATTGTCATTGAGCTAATTTAGGTGCCTGAACTCGATGACACAATCCAACACAGTTTAGCATTCTACAACAATAGTGACTTATCCGAAGAAGTTGTAGACCATACCCATTTACAGCTCAAGTTATTATTATGGCGCCGCGGTGTATACTTCATTTTTATACTTTTCTGCTGGATGGTTAAGACCTAGATAGAGCAAGACCTATACACCAACACATATACTTTTTGTTTCTTATGAGGTCAGGGAAGTCCCTCAGGGTTTATCTTGTAGTCCTGTACCTTATTTTGTAGATCCTTTGTCTGTGTCATCCATGTGGATGACTCACAGCCAATGCTAGACCAGTTTGCACTCTGTGAGAGCCTGAGAGAAAGTTTTCTCTCTATGTGCCTCTTCCTAGGCACACTATAGAACTTCGATCTTTTCCTCTGTGGCTCCATAATCTCCTTGTTCAGAAAATTTGGAACTCACCTGAGTTTCATGATGTTGCAGTACAAGTTCTGCTATGTCCTGAGTCTTCACTTCTCCACTGCTGATGGGAATGTAGACTGCTACAACCATTGTGGAGGTCAGTGTGGAGACTCCTCAAAGAGTAGGACTAGAAATCTCATTCAAGCCAGCTATCCCCCTACTGGGAATTTTCTCAGAGGAACTGAAAACATTGTATCATAGTGATATATGTGTGCCTATGTTTATAGCAGCACAATTTGTGATAGCAAAAATTGGAAACAACCAAGATGTCCGTCACATGAAGAATGGTTGAAAAAGATGTGGTATTTGTATATAATGGAGTATTACTCAGCTATTAAGAATGATAAGCTTGAAGCATTTATACTGAAGTGGATGCCACTTGAACATATACTCATAAGTGAAATAAACCAGACACACATGTGTAAATATCATATAGTTGCCCTAGTATAAGAAGCGAAGAGCAGAAATACAAATGGAAACATACAACAACAAGTAAAATCAATTGAGTCAGATAAGGCAAAGCGAATGGCATATGTTGCAGGATACTAATCAGCTTTTCTTCTGGATGGTAACAACGTAAGTTCACAGATCAAAGTTGGAGAAATAGAAGAGCCACAAGGCCAGCCAACATTTTGGCCCTAGCCTTTCAAGGTCAGCAAAGACTCAGGACATAGGAGAACCTGTACTGCAACATCATGAAACTCAGTTGAGCTCCAAATTTTCTGAACAAGATGATTATCTTATATTTTACAGTTGAATTATATCATAGATTCAATAATTAATGCTTTCTAAGTTGTTAGCTTCCTAGTGGTTGTCCATAGTATTAGAAGCCGACATAATATCTTATCCAACCACTATTAGTGCAAATCTTGCTTCTCATAGAATTATGCAGAAGCACAGCATATTTTACAAACTGTACTGCTTATACACACGCACATCATGAGTCTGCCTTTGTACATCCATTTTTGTGTCTAGACCTGTCAAAGATGGGCACCCCATGTCATTAAATCAATTTAGGTGCCTGAAATTGGCGACACAATCCAACACAGTCCAGCGTTCCACAGTAATAGTGAGTTATCTGAAGAATTAGTTGACTGTAGCCATTTACAGATCAACTTATTATGGCCCCACGTTATATACCTTATTTTTATACTTTTCTGCTGGAGGGTTAAGACCTAGATAGAGCAAGATCTATATACCAACACATGTACTTTTTGTTTCTTATGAGCTCAGTGAAGTCCCTTAGGGTTTATCTTGTAATCCTACACCTTACTGTGTAGATCCTTTGTCTGTGCTCTCCATGTGGATGAGTCACGGCCAATGCTTGACCAGCTTGTTCTCTATGAGAGCGTGAGAGAAAGTTTTCTCTCCATGTGACTCTCCCGAGGCACAGTATACATCATCAATCTCTTTCCTTTGTGGCTCCATAATCTCCTTGATGAGAAAATTTGGGGCACAACTAAATTTTGTGATGTTACAGTACAGGTTCTCCTATGCCATGCATCTTCACTGACCTTGAACAGCTAGGGCCAAATGTTGGCTGGCCTTGTGGCTCTTCTATTTATCCAATTTTGATCTGTGAACTTAGGTTGTTAGCCATCCAGAAGAAAGGGTGATTAGTACCCTGAAGCATATGCCATTCAGTTTGCCCTATATATCTGACTCAATTTTTTTTAGTTGTTGTACATTTCTATTTGTATTTCTTCTTTTCATTTCTTATACTAGGGAGACTATACGATATTTGCACATGTGCATCTGGTTTATTTCACTTATGAGTATATGTTCAAGTGGCATCCACTTCAGTATAAATGCTTCAAGTTTATTATTCTTTATAGCTGAGCAATACTCCATTATATAGAAATACCACAACTTTTTCAACCATTCCTTGTTTATTTCCAAGATTAACTATCAAAAATTGTGCTGCTATGAACATAGGTACACATATTTCACTATGATATAATGTTTTCAGTTCCTCTGAGAAAGTTCCCAGTAGGGGGATAGCCGGCTTGAATGGGATTTCCAGTCCTACTCTTTTGAAGTCTCCACACTGACCTCCAAAGTGGTTGTACCAGTCAACATTCCCACCAGCAGTGGAGAAATGTTCCCTTTTCCCCATAATCTCTCCAACATTTGTTGTTGGTTGATTTCTTTATGATAAACATTCTTTCTGGAGTAAGATTGTATCTCAGTGTTGTTTTTATTTACATTTCGCAGATGGCTAGTGATGTGGAGCATTTTTTCATACATTTATTTGCTTCTTTGATTTTGTCCTCTGAGAAGTATGTATTCATCTCAGATGCCCACTTATGGATTGGGTCTTTACATGTGAGGGCCCTATTATATCTTAGTTCTTTATATATTCTAGACAGCAGACCTTTGTCTGATTGCTTATTAGTTAGGATTTTTCAAAATTTGTGGGTTGTCTTTTCACTTTGTTGACAGTTTCTTTCAACATGCAGAAACTCCTCAAGATTTGATCCTGGTTGTTGATTCACTCAAGTGTTTCCCATGAGAATATGTTTGTTCATGAACTCTTCACCTACCCCTGTATCTTCAAGAGTTCCTTTTACTTTCTCTTCCAGGAGATTGAATGTTTCTGTTTTAATGTTTAAATCTTTAATCCATTTAGCTTAGTGCATGGTGATAGCGCTGGGCCAAGTTTTAGTTTTCAGCATGTAGAAAGCCAGTTTTTCCAGCACCATTTGTTAAAGAGGCTATCTTTCTCCCAGTGAGCTTGTTTGGCTCCTTTGTCGAAGGTCAGATGGCTGAGTGTGTTCGTGGATTCCACTGCATTTCTTAATCTATTCCATTGATCTTCAGGTCTATTTCATTGTCAATACCATGTTGATTTTATCTCAGTGGCTTTGTTGTATAATTTCAAATCAGGAATTGTAATGCCTCCTGCCTTGTCTTTATTGGCCAAGATTGCCTTTGCTATTCTAGGTCGTTTGTGGTTCCAAATAAATTTTAGGAATGATTTCTCTATGTCTGGGAGGTATGTTGGTAGCAGTTTGATAGGGATTGCATTAAATCTGTAGAACAATTTTGGGAGTATGGCCATCTTCACGATGTTGGTTCTTCCTATCCAGGAGCATGGAATATCTTTCCATTTTCTGAAATCCTCTATAATCTCTTTTCTTAGGGCACTGTAATTTTCTGTTAAATGATCTTTGACTTCCTTGGTTGAGTGAATTCCAAGGTATTTCATTTTTAGCAGTGCTATTTTAATAAGTATTGTTTCTATTGTTTCCCTTATAGTGTGCTTGTTATCTGTGTAGAGAATTGCTATTGACTCTTGAGTATGGACTTTGTATCCTGCTATGCTACTGAATTTCCGTATCGGTTCTAGTAGCTTCTTGGTGGAATTTTTTGGGTCTTCCAAGTAAAGTATCATGTCATCTGCAAATAGTGATAATTTAACTTCTTCTTTACCTATTCTTATTCCTTTTATTACTCCCTCTTTTCTAATCGCTGTTGATAAAATGATTCCAAAACTATATTGAATAGGAGGGGTGATAGAGGGCATCCTTGTCTTGTACCTGATTTAACAGTAAAAGATCTCAGTTGTTCCCCATTTAGGACTGTATTAGCTTTTGGTTTGTCATACATTGTTTTTATGAAGTTAAGGTAAAGTCGATCTATTCCAATTTTCTGTAGGACCTTGAACATGAAGAGTGTTGGACTTTGTCAAAAGCTTTCTCTGAATCAATTGAGATGATCATGTGGTTTTTAGATTTCAGTCTATTAATATAGTGTATTACATTTATAGATTTTTGAATACTGCATCATCCTTGCATCCCTGGGATGAGTCCTACCTGGTCATGTTATATGATCTTCTTGATGATTTGCTGTATTCTAATTGCTAAGATTTTATTGAGGATTTTTTTTTCGTCTATGTTCAGTTTTGGTAATTTGTACCTTTCTAGAAATCTGTTCATTTTTTTTTTTTGTGTGTGTGTGTGTCTCCTATTATGTGAGCGTAAAGGTTCTCGAAGTAACTATTGATAATCTTCTGAATTTCCACTGGGTCTGTGGTGATTTCACCCTTTATTGCAGGTACTTGAATTTTTTCTTTCTTCTTTTTGATGAGGTTGACTAGAGGCTAATCAACTTTATTTAGTCTTTCAAAGAACCAACTTTTTGATTTGTAGATTCTTTGAACTATGTTCTTCATCTCAATTGAATTAATTTCTTCTTTAATCCTCATGCTTTTTTCCCATATTTGTGCTCTGGGTTTCTTTTGCTCTTCTTTTCTAGATGTCAGAGGTGCAACATTAGTTTGTTTATTTGTTCCCATTCTGTTTTCCTAATGTGTGAGTTCATAGCTATTATTTTCCTTCTAAGAACTGCTTTCATCGTATCCCATAGATTCTAGTAAGTTGTGGTTAAATTTTCATTGAATTGTAAACATTGTTAAATTTCTTCTGTGACCTATTGATTGCTGAGTAGGGTGTTGTTTAGTTTCCATGAATTTAGCTGGTTTTTCTGGTTTCTTTTGTCGTTTATTTCCAATTTCATAGCACGGTGGTCAGATAATATGCATGGGACAATTTCTGTTTTCTTACATATACTTAAGCATGACTTCTGGACTAGTATGTGATATATTTTGGAAAATGCCCTGTTTGCAGCTGAAAAAAATGTGTATTCTGCTATGGTTGGGTGGAACACTCTTTATATGTCCACCAGGTCCATTTGTTCCAAACTCTGGTTCAGTTTTCCTACTTCTTTGCTAATTTTTTCTGGTTGACATATCTTTTTGAGATAAGGGGGTATTAAAGTCTTCTGTTAAGATTGTGGCCTTAGATAGGTTTTTCATGTCTATTAAAATTTGTCTTACATAGTTGGGTGCTCCTGTGTTTGGTGCATAGATATTCATGAGTGTTACCTCTTACTGTTGAATTTTTCCCCTAACCAACATATAGTGGCCTTTGTGTCATTTGATCATTCTTGGTTAGAAGTTGAGACTGTCTGAGAACTGAATTACTACTCCTGATTTTTTCTGAGGTGCTGGGGCATGTAGTATTGTTTTCCATCCTTTGACTTTGAGCCTATCAATGCCCTTTTGAGTTAAGTGTGTTTCTTGTATACAGTATGTTGTTGGATGTTCCCTAACCCACTGTGCCAGTCTATTTCTCTTAATTGGTGAATTGAGTCCATTTACATTGATGGTTATAATTGAAATGTGTTGACATACAATCGTCATGATATTTACCTGGTGTTGTTTACTGTTTTTTATCTTATGGTTAATTGTTTCCCCTGTTTAGTGGAATTATTTCATTCTTGTTTGTGGAATTCTGGTCATTGTGTTCTCTCTCTAGAACATCTTTCAGTAGCCTGTGTAGTGATGGCTTTGTCATAATTAAATTCTTTATTTTTTTCTTTGTTGTAGAAGTATTTTATTTCTCCATCAAACTTGAAAGAGAGTTTTGCAGGGTATAGTAGTCTGGGCTAGAATTTGTTTTCATTCAGTACTTGAAGAACTGTGCTCCATGCTCTCCTTGCTTTCATGGTTTGTATAGAGAAGTTGGTAATTCTGATGGGTTTTCATTTGAATGTGATCTGCTTCTTCTCTCTAGAAGCTTTCAGTATATTATTCTTGTTTTGGATTTTTCTGATCTTGACTATTATGTCTTGGTGTGTTTTTACTGCCGTCTCTGCCTCACTGGGTGCCCTCCCTTTGTTTTGCTGGTATCTAGATATCTCTATGAGGGGGTACATATGAAGGAGAAGGGAAAGAAAGGAAGGGACAAGGAAAAAAGAGAATAGAAATAAAGAATGGAGCCGGGCGTGGTGGTGCATGCCTATAATCCCAGCACTAGGGAGGCTGAGGCAGGAGGATTGTTGTGAGTTCGAGACCAGCCTGAGCTACAAAGTGAGCTTAAGGCCAGCCTGAACTGCACAGTGAGACCCTGTCTCAAAACAACAACAACAACAAAAAAAAAACAAAACAAAAACAAACAAACAAACAAACAAACAAAAAAAGAGATAAAGAATGGAACCATGAAACACAGATTTTTATAAATGAGTGAAAGAGAGGTTGAAGGGATCGGGAGGAAATGGTAAAAATAGAAGCAGGATACAACATATACAGGTACAAATTCCTTATAATAATTGTGATCACTCTGTATGTCTAAAGTGTACCGCTACAATTTTTTTTTTTTTTTTTTGAAAAACACATGTTCCCCTAAAGTGCAAATTGGTGGAGCTTTTCAGAGGTGGCTGGATCTCATATGAATTAAAGATGTGTGGTAACTAGCAAAGTCCACTAATTAGTTTAGTACAGTTCTGGGTGTGGATGAAAGGAAGATCCATTCTGAGTGTGGGCGGCACCAGCCAGCAGGCTTGTACCCTGGATGAGATACAAGAGGAAATGAAGGAAAGCAGCATGCTGGTGCTTGCTTCTTGTTGCTTTCTTCCTGCACTGTCCTGACTATTTCTCCTCTGCAATGCCATTTTGCCTTGGATCCAGACCACTGGAGTGAAACCTTTACAACTGAGCTAACATAAACCTTTCCTCCTAAAGATTTTGATTGTAAGCTATTTTGTGTCAGCAGGGAGAAGATATCTAAGACAATCAAGATCACTGCCATCTGCATAGGGCTTTTTTCAAAAGAAGTAGGAAGGTCCTTGTTAAGGAGTTTTCTGAGCAATTCCACCTTGCCCTTGCATGTGTACTCTTTCCTTCTCTCCCTGCAGCTTCAACTCCCAGTTTTTTTTTTTTTAAATGTGTTTGGTTTTCCCAGGGTCTCACTGTGCAGCTCCCACTTGAGATGATTCTCTTGCTTTCAGCTATGCAACTGCTGGGATTACAGGTGTGCATCACTACCCCCAGAATCTGGCCAGCTCAGGCTTCCCTGGAGGTGGGGCCTACATGGCATGTGGTGCCAGGGACTAAAATGTGGTCCTCGCACTTGTCTAAGCAGGTGCTTTAGTTGGCTGAGTTATCTTGCTGACCCTCCCCTTCCATTTTATCTCTAGAGCTCATCTTCCCTGTTTTTCCATAATGTCCTTTGTAAACACCCCACCCTGTGATCTTTCCTCTGACTTCACATAATATTGTTGACTCCACACACTTCTCACTTGTCACCCTTGAGGCTGTGGTAGTTTCATATCATGTGCTTGGGGAGCGTTGTCTTCACCATACAATCTAAGCTCTTAGAAGGCTCAGAATAGTGTTTCTTTTCACTTAACATTTTACCCTCAACTCTTAGCAGAGCACATGGCCCTTAACAAGGTCCTTCATTGAGGAGTATATGAATTCACTTTCAGCTCATGAAGATGGGTCACCAACTGCAGCTACACTGTAGAAAAATGGTAGACGATGGATCTCCAGTACATAAACCTCACATTCATACTCTATCAAAGGAAAATTATTAAGGGACCATAACTTACAGAGAAATTTGTGAAACAAATTATGGAGTCATTGGTCACCAAAAGCAAAACTAAGTTGCAGTTTAGGCTTAAACATAGATTCCTCAGCTTCTAAACACCCATTATTGGGGGCTGGAAATATAGATCAGCAGCATGATGCCTGCCTGGTGAGCAGAAACTCCTGGATTTTTAAGAACTGGGACCTTCAATGGGACCTCCAATCCCATTCAATAAATAAATGAGTAAATAAATAAATAAATAAATACAAACTTATTGCTAGGTCTGAATAATATCTCATGTTATTGTCTTCTGCAACCGCAAAATGCAACTGAGCTATGAGTAACTAGATCAGTCTGTTTCTGCTGCTATAACAAAATAGCATGGAGCAACTTACTTAATAATACGAATTTACTTCTTATATTTTCAGGACCTGGGAATTTGCATTTTCATATTCAGTGCCTAGTCAGGGCTTCCTCTTTGCCTTTTTGCTTCTTCATGCCAAAAGGACAAAAACTGTGCGCTCCCCTTGTAAAAGAGGGAGAAACACCCTCTCTTAAGCCCTTTGGAAGGGCACTGATCCCACACATTAGGGCCAAGTGCTCCTGACCTGGTTACCTTGAGAGTTAAATCAGAGCATGGGAAATTGCATGCATTATATACGTTCAGAAGGTAGTAGTACTCAGTAGTTCAGTTTGTCCTATACATGGGACTTTCAGTATTAAGTTGGACAAATACAGCCGAGCATGGTAGCACATCCCTGTAATCCCAGAATGCAGGAGCTGGGGGAGGAGGATTGCCTGCAATTTGTGTGTAATCTCCAGTTTTGCTCTAGGAAAGTGCTTTGATTTCTATCATACAGACACAATCTGAGCACCATGAATAGAAATACACATCCTTTGGCCTTAATCTTTATTTATCTTTAAGAGAAAAAACCCAAAAGCAAAATAACAAAAATAAGGACAAAACATAGCAACACAAAACCAATAAAAATAAAAATTATACAGAATTTCAAAATAAGATGATAGAAAATTAATAATGGTTGTTATATTACATATTATCTTTAAAGTAGTAGCTCAGATGATGAGTTATTAGTATGAAAGATTGATCAAACAAACAATTAACCATTTTTTTGTGGTATTGGGGGTTGAACTCAGGACCCTGTGCTTGTCAGGCAAGTGATTATTCTACTAAGCTATCTCCCTGGTCCCAAACAATTAAGCATTAACTATTTATTTCAATAAATCAATAGAAAATAGTAGCACAATTATCTTAACTATCTTGTGTTGGCACAAAGATATTTCTCTTCCTTCTTTTCTCCTTCCTCCCGTCCCAGCTGTTCTTTCCATTTATGCAAGATAAATGTAATATTGAAACTGAGTTTCAAGATAGGTTATTAGCACAATTGAAATAGTTGACATGTTGTGTAAGTTGACATGTTGTGTATTGTTGTCTTCCAAGTATTTATTCAGAGTAGAAGATATAGACAAGCTACCTTGTCTATAAAATATTAGCACAAGACATTATTTTTAGTGGATGAAGAGAAACTAGCCATATAATATTCCTTATCTATCTATCTATCTATCTATCTATCTATCTATCTATCTATCTATCTATCTATCTATCTATCTATCTTTATCATTTTTTTCTTTCATTTCACCTTTCCCCATTACATTTTGTCTTTTCTTTTGAACAATTTCTTTCTAATTCACAATATCTATTCTACATTTCAGATTGTATATACTTGTTCATTTTTTATCTAGTGAGACAATATGATATTTACACATATGGATTTGATTTTTTTCACTTATGAGTATGGTCTTGAGTTGCATCTATTTACCTATAAAGACTCCATTTTTCCTTTAGATAGTTGAATAGTATTCATTTTTATCCCTTCCTCAATTAATGGATGTCTGGGTTATTTTCAAGATTTAGCTATTACAAATTGTGCTACTACATACATGGGGGCACATATACCACTGTGGTATGATGTTTAATTCTTCTGTGAAGATACCTAACAGGAGAATGGCTGGGTCTAGGGACCTCCAATCCCAGTTTTTGGAGGAATCTTCACACTTGCATCCTTAGTTGTTGTGCCAATGTACACTCCCACCAACAGTGGAGAGTTCCTTTTTCTCCACAGCCCCTCCAGTATTTATTATCAGTTAATTTCTTTATTATAGCTACTCGTTCTGGGGTGAGATGTAGTTTCAGTGCTGTTTTAGTTTACATCTCTCAAATAATAAATGGTGCTGAAGTTTTTTCCATTTTTTGTTTGTCATTTGTATTTCTTCATTTGGGAAGTGCCTATTGCTCTCTTGTGTCCACTTTTTGACTGAGTCTGTGAATTTGGGTGCATCTGATGTTTTTCAACTTATATGCACATTCTAGACATAAGTCCTTTGTCTGTGGGACAATTGGATGTAATTTTTGTACACTCTGTGGGTTATATTTATGCTTGATGATTTCTTGTGTTGTAAATAAGCTTTCTAGTAAGGTGAAATCCCATGTGTTTTTACTGTGAAATACTTCCCTTGTAATCTGGGTTTTGTTCATGAACTCTGCCTGTACTTATGTCTTTGAGATATATACCTACTTTCTCTTCCAGTAGATTTAGAGTTTCTATTTTAACATTTTGTTCCCTGATCCATTTTGACTTCAGTTCAGTGTATGGCTATAGACATGGATTTAACTTTAGTCTTTGGTGCACTGGAAAGCCAGTTTTTACATCACCATTTATTAAGGAGCATCGTTCAGTGAATATGTTTGGCTCCTTTGTAAAAGATAAGGTGTCAGAGTATGTTTGGGATGCATCTGTATCTTCTGTTCTGTTCCACTGATTCTCAGGTCTGTTTTCTTTTTGTTTTTGTTTTTTCCAGTACCAGGTTGATTTTTTCACAGTAGCTTTGTGGTGTAATTTCAGATCTCAGATTGGATATCCCCTGATTTGCCTGTATTGCCCAGAATTCCTTTTAGTAGTCTAGGTCTTTTCTGGTTCCAAATTAATTTCAGAAATGTTTTCTCTAGTGAGGTATGCTAATGATATTTTCATTGGGGTTGCACTAAATATGTATAGAAATTTGGGAAATATGGCCATTTTTATTATGTTGGTTCTTTCCATCCAAAAGCAAGGAATATATTTCTGTTTTCTGAAATCCCCTTCAATTTTTTTTAGGGTACAGTAATTTTCACTGTACAGATCTTTTACATCTTTTGTTAGGTTGATGTTTACTTTACTTTTTGTATAATATCATGAAAGGTGTGTTTGCCCTAATTTTTCTCTGGGTGAGTTTATTGCTCATGTATAGGAATGTTATTGACTTTTGAGTGTTAACTTTATAACCTGCTACATTATTGAATGTGGATATTAATTCTAAAAGTCTTTTGGTAGAATTTTTGGGATCTGCTTGATAGAGTATTATGTCATCTGAAAATAATGATAACTTTTTCCTCTCTTGTCCTTAACCCTTTTATTTCTTGTTCTTATCTAATTTCTCTGGCTAGTACTTTCATATATATGTATATATATATATATATATATATATATATATATATATATATATATATATATATAATTTTTTTTTTTCTTTTTGAGAGCTGGGACTGGGCTGGGGCAGCGGGTGGTACTGGGGATCCAGCCCAACTCCCTGAACTTGCCTAAGCAGGTGCTTAGACTGCTGAACTATCTTTCTGGCCTTTATCATAGTACTTCCCAGTTCTTGGGGAACCAAAAACAGGAGGATCACTGAGTCTGATTTGTGTAGTAAGACCCTGTAACACTATCCTAAATACATTTTTAAAGAAAAATACTATTTTGATTATATATATATATATATATATATATATATATATATATATATGTTAGTTCAGCTAACACATTGGTTGAAAATTATGTTGGACCATTACAGAGATTCCTTTTAGAATATCTTACAAAATTATTAAGCCCAAATCCATATCTTAATTGAAGAATTTGAAAGTCCAAGCAACAATCCCCTAGACTTATACAGTGACACTAAAAATAACATTGTTTTCTAATTCTGTGATCTTAAGGTGCTAGTTGCTTCCTCCCATGTTTTCTTAAAAAAATGGACTAAATATACACATTTAAATGAACAAACCCTTTTGAATTATGAGTTTTCATTTATTGTATCCTGAGCATTTTATGGTTTTGTAAGACATTTTTGAAAATATAGTTTTACACTATTGTAGCATTTTATAGTGTTTAATAATTTGACTTTTACTAATTTTATGAATATCACTTTTGTAAATAGCCACTGTTTGAGTCATTCCTTAAATTACTTTTTGTTGGTAATAGATTATTGAGTATTCTTTAAGAATAGTATTATGATTAATTATCTCACTTCTATGCAGAAAGGAATTAGTAAATCATAGTCTTAAAATATTTAGGTTTATTACTTTCCTTGGACACATTGCATATATTAATCCTTACAAAAATTTAAAAATTGTTTTTGTTTTCTTACTTTAAAAATCAATTTGTAGCAGTGCAAACTATTTTAGTGTGAAATATACTAAATTTAGAGGTGAAAAGTCAAAGCTAGAAAGGAGATGGCCTGTTTTAGACATTTCAGTGATCATGGTGTTTTATATAGTAAGGAAAATGACAGAAAAAAATGAGAGGGAAGTGTGAAAGTAGAAATCAGGCTTCTTTTACATAGTCAGAATCAGGGAGCAGTTTAGAGTGGAATTGGTAGGAGGACAGTAGGGTGGCCTGAACCCTGAACTTCCTGGTTGAAACTATTATACATGGATTTTCAGAGGGCCCTTGGAAAAAAGATTCAGATTTGCAATGAGTTTGTGCAGTGTAAGGTCCAGCAAACTGATTTCAAATAGGAAACTCATTCCACATATGAAATAATTGGGATAATGTCTCTTTGAGCTACCCTTTATCTTCCTCCTCTAGAATGTGAATGCTGATATTTGCATATGGTGGAAAAGGCACTAATGTAATTTAGACAGTATCCCAGGAAGTTTGAGGAAGAAAGAGTTATTAAATAGAATTGAATCTGATCTGTGCATCTCACTGACTTCTTTTTTTGTTTTGTCATATGATTTTTTCATTTCTGTGTTTCCTGTCATTGTAATACTGTCTGCCATGTAGTACTGAATACAGCCCAACTGGGGCTCCAGGCCAGGCCCTTGCCTTTGGACCTCCAGAACTATGTGCTAAAGAAACCTCTTACCCTTTGCACACCAAGCCTCTGGCATTTTGTTGTATTAACAGAAAGTGAACTAATACAATGGCTATAACTATGCATGATGCAAAGAATTGGACAATATGGCCTTTAGTAGTTGAGGAAAACTATTTGTCTAGTATATTTCTGATGAAAAGGTATATTCTTCCAAAGGGAAAAGGATGTAATCCAATCTGCCCATCCATGGGAATTACTTTAGGTTATTTTTCATAGTAATTTTTAGCTGCTTGAAATGGGGTGAAATCAGAATAGTGTATGACTATTTTATTTATTTTTTTGGTGGAACTGGGGATTGAACTCAAACCCTTGTGCTTGTTCCACTGAGCCATCTTCCTAACTCCCTATATGACTATTTTAAATATTTGATTTCATATCTTAGCATTTAAAAAGTACTATTGTGATACATATATATATATATATATATATATTTGTTGTTAAATGCAAGAAGACAAAAATAATTAAAAATATTACCCATAATCTCTCATGTCCAAGATATCAGTTACTGCAAATAGTATGATATATGCTTCTACTCATTTGTTAAATTCACATTTTATTATTCCTCTAAGATTTAGTTGTGTTACTAAGACAAAAACTTAAAGATAGATAAAGATTTTTGCCTCGATTTATTTGTCCATTATAGACTGGCTAGCTGGTACTTAGTGCTATAACATCTGGAGTCCAGAGCACAGGCAGGTGAATAGATTCTGTTCTGTGAAGGAAAAAGCAGAAAAAGTAAAATGTAGCTCCAGTTTCTGCTTGGAGCTGTCTCATTCACCTTCATTTTCAAGTTATTGGTAAAGTTAAGTCACATAACTGATCCTGAAGTTAAAGAGAAAGCCTAGAGTATGTCAAATTAGAATGTGCATAGGTATATTGATTCATAAATTAGTAGCTTCTCCACTGATCATGGAGCAGGTCTACAATAATTGGCTTTTCAGGGCCACTATGAAGGATATTTTGTTGTTGTTGTTTAAAGATACATTACTTTTGCCAGGCAGACCTTTACAGAGTTTCCTTATGCTTGCATTCACATTGAAATTCTACTTCTCTAAACAGCACTGTAGCAAGATTTTAGGGTTACTAGAATAAATATCCTAAATTTGAATGTAAAATATACTAATATGTGGAAATAATTTTACAACCTAAATTGAATGCCAGGGCATTTTTGTTCTATTTCTTATTGCACTTTACATCAAAATATAGTTTTCAGGTGATGAGGAATAGGAAATGACTGCAGTTTAGGAAAAAAATTGTAATAATTCAAGAAAATACAATATTTTGAACCGACAATAGATCTATAATCTATTTGCAGCAGTTCCTGTTGTCAAATATGCTTCCACTCATTTTATACCTCTCTGACTTAGAAAATAATTATAAATTTTGCAAAACAAATACATGCACCAATTTTCTAATATCACTTTTCCCCTCCTCCCATCTTGAATGATTTTATCTGTATACATATCACTGTTAACTCATGTTGCTAAGCAATGGTTCCGATTCTTGCTATTGCCATCTGCTTGGTTGCTATATTTTGAACATGGTATTTATTTGGCTGGTGGTATGTTCTCTCTCCTTTATGTTTATCTTCAGTGAACTAAAAATGAGTGTGGTATCCTATTTTCACAATTTCTGATGAAGTCACATACTCGACCATAAATATATTAGGCTCCTTTACAAGAGCTAGTACAAGATTAAATAAATAGATTAGAAATAGGAAAACTTCTTTACAAACAACTCTGAATTTTTGCATTGCTTATATAAAGGTAAACCTTGATTCTAGAAAGCATTACTCAAAAATAAACTTTATCATTATTTTATATAACAATTTAATTATATTTTCCTTAGAAAAATCAGATTATGAAATTCTGTTTTTTATTTGCATTTACACTCAAAAGAGCTATAAAATTATAAATTTAGAATGAATTTTAGCTTTCTAGCCCTAAATTACTCATTTAATAGGAGAATGACAATATAAATTCTAGGGGAGTTAAAATAGAAACTGAACTATGTTTCATTTGTAGTTCTATGTATCATTAGAGCTTTGTGTTTAACATTTAAAATGGTGAAATAAAGTCCTAACTCTAGGATCTGATATATTTGTTTTTCACATTCAAATTTTAGTATTTACTTGAAATATTTAATGATATTTATATAATTTACTTAAGATTGAAACATGTTGCTTTTTCTTGCCCACTTTTTGTTTAAACTACAGAATGACCAAAGGGATAAAAGATATTGCTGCTTAAATAGCATCTTCAGAGATGCTGAGCTTATTAAAGTTAGTTTTTTATTAGTCATTTACATAAACTATTAGCATATCAAACTAAAACTGAAGGATCAAAGGTATCTGTTAGGTAGATGAAAAGGAAACTCTTGAATCAGTAGTGATACATTTTTGGTTCTTAAAATATGTGAACTTGTAATCATCTGCAGGTTGGTGGTGAAGTCAATAACTGATTTTCAATTAATTTGACTCCTGTAAAAGACTTTGAAGTTGAGTTCATATACCAATAATAAATGCCATTGACCCAAAGGAGTTCAACAAAGAAGCATTTGAAAGTTACAGTGGTGCAATTGAAGCAATGCCCTCATTACTTTTGGAATATATAAATAGTTGACAAGAGCAGACAGTCTCATTTCCTTATTTAATAACATTACATTTTCTTAAATAGAAAAGAAGCCTGATAAACCTGTTTAGAATTTATTTATTTATTTATTAGCCTGTTTAGATTTTAGATATGGGACCACATATCTAACTCTGTGACTTAATATCTAGGAATTAGAGATAGAGTTAGATGGTTCATAATTGAAAATAAGGGCACTTATTTGAAAATTCGTCAGGCACAACGACAGGAGTTCTATCCCCGGAGTGCTGTGTCTACCCCACGCCTGGGGCGGGCTGAGACTGTGAAGAAAACTGGGCGTGGAGGCATGTGCTTATAATTTTAGCTCTTGGCGGTGGTGGCTTCATAGTTCAGGGGTTAGAGCACTGGTCTTGCATAATTTTAGCTCTTGGAAGACAGAGAACAAGAGGATCACTACAAGTCCAATCTGTGTAGTGAGACCCTGTAGACTCTGTACTAAAATACATAAAAAAATTCTTTTGAACTTCGTGACTCAGATATCTAAATATTACAAAACAATTAAAGGTAGGGAGATATTTTGGAAGAAAGCACAAAGCTAGGAAATCGATCAAGTATGTGTAGGTGGGACTTGACCCAGTTCCCAATAAGCTACTTCACTCCGGAGATGAACATCCTGTCTGGTTAAGGGTTGCTATCAGTTGCTAAGCAACGTAGTGCCATACATTACTAACTTCACAAAAGTGTAAATGAAGAATAGTTTTGTTGTGAGGAAAAAAAGGAGAGGAAGGAAAAAAATATGTATGTATACACAAGGAAGGATAGATATACAGCTACTTTCGCTTAGTTCACTGAGGATAAAAGTTTGTACTAATATTGTTTAGACAAGATATCCTGTCTGCATCTTGTCCTCTGAACAACTTCTTTGAAGACAACACTATGGAATGTATTAATTATTGTAAATGTCCTACTAATCTGTTTTGAAACTGCAAAAAAAAAAGCCTAAATTTATTAGTTCTGTTAAAAAGAAAGGAGATATAGCTCAATTTGAAGGACTTGGGTTCAATCCTTACTATCAAAAACTAAAACTAAACAAAATCGGAAAAAAAAACAAAATATTTGTCCAATCTTGAAAAACTAGATCTGTTAATCTAAGCAACAGATTTCTTGAATTATTAAATTCTGGATATGTAAGTATCTTTTTATGCCCTCATGTAGTAGTTTTATTTTCAGTTTTTAAAAATAAAAAAATGATAGATAATATATTAACCATTATTACTTAGCTATTCTTGTTTGCAAAATCTGTAATATATGTATTGTTTTATGTTATGCTGTTTCTGTCTTTGTTTCTGCTCTTGTTTTTACTCTTGAAAATAAGTTAAAATTAATTTAAATTAAAAAATAGGTATAACTTTAGCCTTGGCCTTATATATTTGAAAGACAAAATTTTTTAATCATATGAATACACATCCATATTTCCCTTTATAATTTTACTGTTTGTTTTGTTTCCTGTGATAGGAATTTGTTTGTTTCATCAGCAGAAGTAAAAGTAGCAAATTCATATATTTGTGAAGTAGTTATAAGAACGATTGCACTTACAGCGTGGAGGATGATTAATCAATTTTAAGTAGAGAATGGGAAGATTTAAATCCTTTTCTTTTTTACTTCATGAAAAATCCCTACTTGGGGTGGGGGCTCAAGTTAGAACTTATGCATATTGCTGTGTGAGTGAGGACTGGTTCCTACGATGTTCATCATAGTGACCAGCTATGCATCACAGCAATCAGCAGTTTGTAAGAAACAAAAGTAACTAAAACTGGAACTGAAAGTATTACCTGGGTAACTAAGAAACTGAAGTAGTCCTATTCTTTTGAGGAGTCTCCATACTGACCTCCACAATGGTTGTACCAGTCTACATTCCCACCAGCAGTGGAGAAGTGTTCCCTTTTCCCCACAACCTCTCCAACATTTGTTGTTGGTTGATTTCCTTATGATAGCCATTCTTTCTGGAGTGAGATGGTATCTCAGAGTTGTTTTTATTTGCATTTCATGAATGGCTAGCGATGTGGAGCATTTTTTCATATATTTGTTCACTTCTTTAATTTCGTCCTCTGAGAAGTGTGTATTCATCTCAGATGCCCATTTCTGAATTGGGTCTTTAAATTTGAGGGCCCTGTTATATTTTAGTTCTTTATAAATTCTAGACAGTAGACCTCTGTCTGATTGCTTATTAGTTAGGATTTTTTCAAAGTTTGTGGGTTGTCTTTTCATTCTGTTGACAATTTCTTTTGACATGCAGAAGCTCTTTAGGAAAAGTTGATCCCATTTGTTGATTCTTTCAAGAGCTTCCCGTGTGAATATATGTTTGTTCATGAACTCTTT
>PVKA01024106.1:0-29166 GCA_004027165.1 Ctenomys sociabilis
AGTCTTTCACTATTAAACTTAAATGGCCAATTGGGAGAAACAGTTCTGAGACCAGTCTTCCACCACTGATTAAGATTGGGGTCACAGGTGACAGGGATAATATTAATTTAGCCTTTTGAGCTTTCTGGGCAGACTTTGTGACCTGGCCAGCTCCAGCAGCCTTCTTGTCCACAGCTTTGATGACACCCACAGCAACTGTCTGTCTCATATCACGAACAACGAAATGACCCAGAGCTGGGTAGTCAGAGAAGCTCTGGACACACATGGGCTTGCCTGGAACCATGTCCACAATGGCAGCATCACCAGATTTCAAAAACTTGTGCCCATCTTCCAGCTTCTTACCAGACCAGCGATCAATCTTTTTTTCAGCTCAGCAAACTTGCAAGCAATGTGAGCTGAGTGACAATCCAGGACAAGAGCATAGCCAACACTGATCTGTATGGGATGGTTCAGGATAATCACCTAAGCAGTGAAACCAGCTGTTTCCATTGGTCGGTCATTTTTGCTGGCCACATTGCCAGGCCAGACATCTTTGATAAACACATTCTTGATGTCATAGCCCACATTGTCCCTGGAAAGTGTTTCACTGAAAACTTCATGGTGTGTTTTAACAGACTTGACTTCTGTTGCGATGTTGACTGGAGCAAAGGTGACCTCCATGCCAGGTTTGACAACACCACTCTCCACTCAGCCCCCAGGGACAGTGCCAATACCACGGATTTTGTAGATATTCTGGAGAGGTAGCCACAAAGGCTTGTCAGTTGGGTGAGTGGGAGGGAGGATGCAATCCAAAGCTTCAAGTAGTGTGGTTCTGCTGGGATTGCCATCTTTATGAGTGACCTTCCATTCTTTGAACCAAGGCATGTTAGCACTTGGCTCCAGCATGGTACCTCCGTTCCAACCAGAAACTGACATAAAAGCTAGTGTCAGGGTTGTAGCCAATTTTCTTAATGTAGGTGCTGACTTCCTTAACGATTTCCTTGTATCTCTTCTGGCTATATGGTGGCTCCATGGAATCCATTTTGTTAACTCCAACAATTAGTTATGTCACACCCATTGTGTACGCCAGAAGGGCATGCTCACGTTCATGGATATACCAGCTTCAAATTCACCAACACCAGCAGCAACAATCAGGACAGCACAGTCAGCCTGAGATGTGCCTGTAATCATGTTTTTGACGAAGTCTCTGTGTCCAGGGGCATCAATGATGGTCACATAATACTTGCTGGTCTCAAATTTCCACAGGGAGATGTCAGTGGTGACACCACACTCACGCGCAGCTTTCAGCTTGTCCAACACCCAGGCGTACTTGAAGGAACCCTTCCCCATATCAGCAGCCTCCTTCTCAAATTTTTCAATGATTCTTTTGTTGATGCCACTGCATTTCTAGATCAGATGGCCAGTGGTAGTGGACTTGCCAGACTCCACGTGTCCGATGACCACGATATTAATGTGAGCCTTTTCCTTTCCCATGTTGGCTTGGATTTAGTGGTGGCTTTCACTACACCTGCACTCTCATGGCAAACCCATTGCGAAAAAGCAATGTTCAGTTATTTACCCAGGAACACATAGCTAATACATAATCCAATGACTTCCAAACATGAGCTTCCCTGGTTCCAAAGCTCCTTCACTGTGTAACCAACCCAAATTGTTAGGCTTTCCCTCTGATCAAACAATAAATATGATAAATCAATGTCCTATATGAGGTCAACAAACTCAAAAAAAACCTTACTTTAAGGAAAAGAATAAAAAATGAAGTCAGCTCACCACGCCCTTTATGTAGACAATGATCACTTGCCATTTATGAAATAACTACTCCACACTAAGCATTTTCCATACATAAAGTCTAACCTTCAGAGGAGCCCATCAAGTAGGCAACTATCTGTATTTTATAGATGGAGGGAAAATAATTGGAGGGAGATGAAGGGAAAATACTGGTCACACAGCCAGTAAGTGGCCTAAATCTTTGTCCTGACCCTCCACTTCATCACCTCTCATGTAAGACCTTTCCCTAAAATGCTTCCAAAGTCTTCTTCTTAAAGGAGTAGTGCAATTTTATTTATACTATTTATTAGCTCAGCAAAGCTTTACATCAGAGACAATGCAAAAATAAACTTTAACCCAGGGTATGCCCTCATTTTCATAAATTCCAAATTTAGTGAGGTCCCTGTTATGTTAATGGCTTTTACTGTATATGGAAAAGAGTTTAACAGTCACTTAGCCCTGCTCTGTCTCCATTAGCAAATCTAAAAAGCCACACAAAGGTGAAGGAAGGAAGAGTGGTGACCTCCGAAGCACACCAGAAGGGATGCCTGCAATTTGCACTCCAGCAAAAAGTCAGAATATAAAGCCGCTGGTACCTAACAACAAATTCAGCCCTACAAGTTTAAGTGCTGGTCTCATCAATTTAAGAAAATTAACCTAATCAGATGCTCATATTAAGCAATATAGCCATAGCAAATTGGCAATCATAATTAAAAGTCCATTTTAGATCTCTGTGGTGAGCATAGCCAGACTGCCCAGTCCCTGCCCCAGTGCTGTGTAAGCTTGCACATGGAAGGCTAATTCCCTGCCAACCCTTGTGACCATTGTTGTTCGGCATGCTATGCTTCTGTCTAACACAGACATATCTCCCTGTGTCTCTTGAGTGGAAAATGCCATACAGGATGGGCCAGTCAATCGCATGCCTGGCTCAGTTTCCCATAATCCCACAGCCAATTCCACGAGACACAGGATTTCCCTGGGTAGATTATCACAGGCCAACAAATATTCCAATTCAGTCCTACAGGCTTTGCAAGGAGATGGCTGAGAAAGGCAGAATCCTACCACTCTGTCAAGTTGCATCCCACTGTTTTGCCCTTATCTCTAGGAAGCTCGGCAAATAGCTGCCACGTGCCTCTTTGCCAGGAAGTGGCCTTGGGATGGGAGCAGGGCTATCCAGGTGAAGGACAGCCCAACTCTTCTTGTAGGCCTGATACAGCTTGTGGAAAAAGAAGCTCTTCTGCCATGTGGCTAGATGCTCAGTGGGTCACCTGCTTCCTGCTGGTAGAGTCAAGATGTCTAGAAGGAGCTGAATTTTGAGGACCCTCTTAAGGGGCAGGTTTGCAGTCCCAAGCACCTGGAATAGACTCATCACACATAGCTACTGTACAAGAAGTATCTCCATAGTGCAAATCAATCCAACTATTCCATGTGGCAGTCAGGGTGCAGCATCAATTTGATTGGCACTGGGGGGATAAGAAGAGCTCACTTTGGGGGTGTCTGGGTCATAGAGGTGGCATAGCCTTGTTGTCTAGGCCTGATCCCTGGCCTTTTCCTCTCCAGCTCTGCTCCCCTGCTCTGCTTCCTGACCCCCAGGACCTGAATAGCATTGCTTCACCACACACTTCACCACTGCCACTCATACACACACACACACACACACACACACACTCAGAGAAGATATACACTAGTGTAGTTACCCCTCAAAAGTGAGTTTAAGAAGACTTTAACCTTTTACTTGTACAAAGTATTGTATTTGTTGAGGCATCTCAGGGCTGTCTCAGATTTGACACTCCTTATGGTTCTAAAACATGAAGAAATAAGGCAAAAAAAAAAAAAAAAGAGAGAGAGAGAGAAGAACAGAATATAACCTCTATCACTGATTGAAGCTGGGACAGAGGAAGTAGCTTAGTATGGGAGCCAAAACACACTCCCTGTCTAACTATAAAACTGCAGCATCCCTACAAACCACAAGAGTGACAGCAAGGTGGCCCTATAGCCTGGGGGGAGGGGGAATGTATGCACTTAGTAGAACATACTTCTCCATGAGAAGGAGCATGACATTAAGCTGAACTGACCCAAAAATTCACCTAAAATTCACCAAGTAGTTAAGTACCCCCCCTTGGGGAGATAAACAAAGTGGCCTGTGACGTCAGAGCAGAGTACACCCAAGAGCACTGTCTCAGAACACCAGGGGTGGATGAATCCAAACTGGAAAAAATTCAAGAGAGAATAGTAAAAAGGCAGAGGCCTAAGGGAGGAAGGAGACACATTTTTGTTTGAAAGAAAATAATACTGAGAGTGGGAAATCTAAGAAAGAGACTTCGGGTTGGGCTGGTGATCTGTCTGTTGGTAAGGAACAGACCAAGAGGATACCAAAGATGGAATGGAAGAGCCTGAGCCGTGGGCTTCCAGACCCAAGACACAGTAGCACCAGCATGGACACTGATGAACACGAACACCTCTCACCCATCAGGAAACAAGCCAGAGAAAACAAGCAGCAGCTGAGCTCATATCACGGACCGTTTTGTACCAAGGTGGATAGATCCTAAGGCTAAAAGGAGAAGACCAAAAGCAGAAGAGCTGTCCATGATAAAGTCATGAAAAACTTAGCAGAACCCTGACCTATTTGTAAATACTTCATCAAATGTGAAACTTTGGAGAAATCATGGGATTTATTACTTGTGAGACACTGCTTAGATTAGTATTCATATATAAACATATATATATATACACATGCGGTGTCATTTGACATGTGAGTCATAATATTAGTTGATTCCATGCTCCTTTGTCCCCAAGGGCTCCAGGAGTTTTTCATAAATAACTGTGCCTGACGCGTGTCTTTCCCTAGGCACCAGTACACTGCAAATGTCTCTGTGAAAAGTTTCCATGACCCTATTTTCACGCCAGAGTTTCGATGGCCACAGAAGTCCCAGCATGACGTGGCTGTTCCTGGTAAATAGATTCCTTTGTGATAAAACACGAGGGAAATCTACCTATCTTGCAACAATCCCTAGCGTTGTATCCAAGTCTCCCTTCCTCAGTGGCTCCTCCTAACAAGCAGACTTTGCAAAATTTGCACCACAGCCCGGCTAGGCTGCTTTGCTGCTATTAGGGTCCTGCTGCATTTGGTTAAGTGTGGAGGCTGGCACGGCAGAGGGCCAATGATGCTGATTATCATGCAAATCAGCCTCCCGCGACTCCACTGCTCCGGGGAGACCCTCCTGCTTGGCTTTCCCCAGTGCCACTCCATTGTCCCCAGGATAAAGCAAATGATCTCCACCACCACAGACTCTGGACGCCACGGAGACCAGTTCTTCTGACAGAGATTAGTGGGCAGCAATGAATCTTTCACTTGGGGTAGAAATATGATTTTATTTGAGAAAATAATCATCCATAATTGGGCTTCTGCCACTTTAAATTTTAATGGTGAGAGTAATATGGAGGCTGCTGGAACTTTAAATTATGGCTTTCAGAAGCTTCACACTGAATCTTTCAATTATTCTCCGTAAGTACTTTCTCAAAGCATGTGCCGCCATGACATCGATATCACAATTCAAATCTAAAGTCAAAACTGGCTGCAAGGCTGCGAGCTCTACGCTGGCGTGCCGGCTGCCTCATTTTATCTTTGAACATCTGACGAGGAGAATCAAGGGCTCCCTCCCACAGCCCTGCCAGCTGTTTGCCAAATATTCAAATCCCCTGGCAAGCAGAAGGGCCTTTCCGATTTCCCCACATCAAGCCCCACGCGAACCCCCCGCTTTTCCCGTTAGCAGCTGGCGCACCTATATCCTTTCCCAAAGTGCCTCAGACTGCTCACCTCTTGGGCCCCACCCAGCAGCTTGACCCGGAGCGCGGCATCCAATTCACACACGACCTGACCCAGGGGACGGATTTCGTGCCTGAGTCTCCATGAAGTGAGTCTGAGAGAGTGGCTGGGTTGACATTTGCAGGAGCAGAAGACAGACAGCAAGAGAGCACTCGTCGGATTTTACTTAAATTGCATTCATCAGGATGGAGCAGAAAATGGAACTGGAAAGACCCAAGCTAGAAAGTGAAAAGGCTTTCCTTTGCCTTTTGTGTTTTGCTGTCTTCACGTCCTTGTTACATATCCATTTTCTTTCATCATTTTAATACCTTCACTTTACAAGAAGTCAAAATTAGTACCTTTAACGATTTACAGGACTAACTTTAGACTGCTGCCGTTACTTGGAATCGTGTCCCCTGCTTCAGATCCTGCAATGGCACATCTACAGGAGTAGGGAACCCCAGAAGTCGGGCTGTACTGAGCGTCTGCAGTGAAGGCCCCCTGCCTCACACGTGAAAGTTGCTGGAGCAATTCCCCTCTGCTGGCCTACCTACAGGGCGGCCACAGAGGGCATTGGGAGGAGTACAGGAGGAAGACACTGACTGGCCAGGCGCACAGGAAAATAGCACCAACCCAACAGGCAGTCATATTTGCTCAAGTAAGACATCAAGACCCAGGTTCAAAGCCAGGCAGGATAGCGCATGCCTGTATTCTCAGTGAGAGGCTGAAGCAGGAGAATTGCAAGCTTGAACCCAGACCAAGCAACTTAGTGAGACCTTGTGGTGTCAAAATAAAAATAAGGAAAGAGCTGGGGGTGTGGCTCAATGTGAAGGCGTCAGTTCTAGGCCCCAAGTTCTGGAGATAGATAGATAGATAGATAGATAGATAGATAGATAGATAGATAGATAGATAGATAGATAGATAGATAGATGATAGATAGATAGATAGATAGATAGATAGATAGATAGATAGATAGATAGATGATAGATAGATAGATAGGGGTCGAGCTGAGTGAAGCGTTTCTTGATTCCTTCCGGGAAAGCCGACTCACCACGTGTTCATTTTCTATGATGCCCTTGCACCTGGGCAGCCAGGGTACGGGAATGCTTTCAGGGCACACTGAGGAAGCTACTGTCCCAGGAATCATGAATGACAGATGTCAAACACGGAGCCTGCGCAGCAGAGGACCCTGTGAGCCCGATCCTGAGGCACCCAGCCGAGTCCGAGTATGTTCTGCTGCCTTGATCGGGGGCCCATCGTTGGTTCATGCAAAGTCAGGTAAAAACTCTTTCATTTTAAAAATAATACTAACACCCAAAGAAGCTATTCATTAAGTGAATACATTACCTGAGCCCTGGAGGGACTGCCAGTGCCAATTCTGCCAGTGGAGGGCGGCTCCTTTCACCCAAGGCAGCAAGAGGCCAGTAACCTGCTTCCAGGAGCCAAGGGGGCGGAGGCAGAAGGCCCACGTGAGGAGCGGCTGTAAAAAGAAGGCATCTATCAGCATTCTTGCCCTGCGGTCAGGACGATGGCGCCCACCCGGGCAATGTTGTAAAACGTTGGCCGTGGCCAGAGGAAAGAGAAGTTTTAAATTTCACATTGATTCCCAACCCCATGGTGGTACAATTACAAAGCCTGTTGGTCTTGAATACTTAAGGCTTAGGAAGTGTTTCTGGAAGACAGTGCCACACAAATCCATCCCTCTAACCCTCCTTGTGCTCATATGGTCTGGGAAGGTCTACACTTTGAAACAGCCAGCCTTGATAAAGAACAATCACCTCCTTGGATTTCTCTGTGGAATTTGGCACCTAGGCTCCTGTGCAAGTTCCCTTCCTCTTGGGACTACTCTCAGGCAGCTTTGTGTCCCTCCACCACTTCTTCTTCCCCAGCCCTGTCCTTGATTCACTCTAAATAAACAGAAGGTGAAAAGCAGTAGCATCAAAATACCCTGGGGGATGTCTTTCCAATCTAAAGATACCCTCCGCCCCCACTGGGGAATTATTACATACATGAACCATGCACTATTCCTAGCTGCATTCTGTTGTATTTTTTGAGTTTGGGAACAAAAAAGCTGAATATCTCTGTACTACATTTTTTTTGTGTGGATGACATCAGCTACTCTCATGGCTTCAACTAGCTACCATCTTTATGCTGAGGACCTCAAAAATAATATTTTAAGCCCACAAAATCTAAACATCCAATTGCTTCAAAAGCTATCCTCACCTACTCTCCCAAGATTCACCTATTCTCACCTCTTTTTTTTTTCTTTCTCTTCTTTTGGTACCAGACATCAAACTCAGGGCCTTGGGCTTGCCAGGCAGGCGCTGTGTGGTGGAGCTACATCCCCAGCCCTTATTCTCACTTCTTACACACCCATCTTCACATGATCCACTCTCTCAAGCTCAATAAGATCATTTGCCATCTATTCCATTAAATCTGTTGTGTCTCGTATTTCTCTCATCCTTTCATTAAGAACATAAGGACCCATTCAGTGCCCCAAGCTAGGAAAGCTAGCTCCTTGAGCTGCGTTTCTCAGTCTCTTCTTCCCACTCCCAGCTCCTGCTCCACATCCACCAAGCCTGTCACCAAGTCCTCTTGCTCCCCTCAGGGACATGTCTTGAATCTCTTACTCTACTGTAAACCATATCCCACCTGGACCCCTGCAGGTGCTCCTCCACTCACATTATTCTCCATCTACTTCTGAATCCAGCTGATGAAAGCAAGAAATCCAAGCACATACCACACACAATATACAAGATGATGTCTGATAGGCCAAAGCTTTAAATATTTATGTGTTTAATAGGTTTACAAAAACAAGACTAACATATCATCATGGAAATCCAAATTAGTATGAAATTTATGTTTAAATAATTGTCAGTATAATGATTGGACAGTTTTTAAGAATCTTTCAAGTAGTTTGAAGATAATTATAAAAAGATACAGTGGTGTATGAACCAATGAAGCTCAGAAAACTTGGTTTTAGAAAATGGGTCCCAACTCCTTAGGGTGACCCCAGAAAATTACATACCCTCTTTAGTCTTCAGCCTCTCCTTTTTAAATTCCATGTAGAATACTTATAAATATGCTCTGGGCATAAGGTTTGCTGCAAAGTAAAATTCCCAACCAGAAAAAATAACTTCTTGTGTAGTTCCTAATTCTAAGAGTTAGTTGGGACAGTCTGTCTGGGCTGACCCCTGAGACTCTCTGGTGAATCAGCCGGTGCCTACATGATCTAAGATGACCTCATTATAAGCCAAATGTTTCAAAGACCATCAGCCAGGGCTTGGTTCTCCTGTGGGCGCCCACCCATTCAACTTCCTGGCTCGTTCCCATGACAGCTCTAGGGCCCAGCACAGACCCGAGGGCAGAAGCCCTTTTCAAGTTTCTGCTTCCTTCCTTCTTGCTAATGTCCATTAGCCCACTTGGGTCACATGACCACACCAACACAGTGATGGGAAAGGAGATTCCGTCTCTTAAAGAAAGCATGTGAACTGTCACTTTGCCAGGGGTGAGATGTAAGAAAGGAAAGAATCTGCAGCTGATTTTACAAGCTACCATTCTTGCCTTCCCCTACGCATTCCAGGGATAGTCCTACATATGCTCACAATGCTGCTGTCACCCAAAATGAACTCTCAACCTTCTCCTGTCTGGAAAATTATAATTCCTTGATGTTCAAGGTTCTGATCCGATATTGACCAATATCTCTCCTCAAGGCAAAATTCATTATTTTTTCATCCGTCCCCAAATCCCTGTCTATGCCTCTATTACATCATTCAGCAAACTGCATTGTATTTATGATATCTCATAATGTCCCTCTCCCTAGATTGCTTTTGTACCGGCAGCATCTAGCACAGTGCCTGGCAAAGAACAAACATTCAAAAAATGTTCACTAAATTGAATTTAATTGAATAAGTTCACAACTAAGATCAAAGTCTCACTGAAATAAACCTGTATTTAAAAGACTTATGGTGCAGCCACACAAAGCCCGCCTTAGTGTTAGCAGAAGTAATTAGATCCACCTCATCTAACTTGAAAGGTACAAGGCAGGGTGATGCTTCTAGCCAAAAGCATTTTCCCTGTGGGACTGGCACAAAGCCTGAACTCCCAGCATAGATTATTCAAGACCTTAAAATGTTTGCATGTAATACAAAGAGAATGGGCTCTGGAGTCCCAAGGACTTGAAACCTAGATGCCTGTGTGATCCTCATAATCCCCTCCATGTGTCTCTCACACCACTCTTTGCCACCCATTCAGACCAATCTGTGTAGTAGTAACACAGAAAAGACACCTCCCATCGTGTTTTCCACATACATAACTCACATCAAATCTTGGTCATTTTAATAAAGCAAAAGGCAGGCCATGGTGGTGCATGCCTCTAATCCCAGCACTCAGGAGGCTGAGGCAGGAGGATCTCTGTGAGTTTGAGGCCAGACTGGGCTACAGAATAAGTTCAAGGCCAGCCTGCATGGCATAGGGCCATAATTCTGACTCCAACAACAACAACAATAATAATAATAATAAAATACCCTTGGCAGCATTTTTATTACCTGCTAAGTAAGATGGGAAAAGGGTAAGAGACAGAAGGCGAGGGAAAGGAAATGACAGTAGCTCACAGGCAGGCCAGCGGCTCTCCATTAAACAGCTAGACCAGTATTCAAGGCATGCAACCCGGGAAGGAAACCTCACTCCTGCCCCAGTGGCTAGTTCCAGTGACACAGGACTAGGAGCTCTGTGTGTGATCACTAGGGAGCAGGCAGTACAGAATCAACATTTCTCTGTAGCATTTTTAGGCAAGATTGGCAATGAGTGAAAAAGGGAAAGAGATTGCTTCAAACAAATGGTACTGTTGTCTTCCCTCACTCTTGTCCCCCTGACATTTGAAAGAGGTAATTGTTGGTCAGCAAGATATTTTCTCCCTTCCAAAAGATTCATTTTTTAAGTGAGAAAAAGGACACTACAGACCCATGATTCTGAACCTCAAGCTGTGTCACCTCCAAAGGAAGTGTTACCATTGAAGACAAGAATGGGCTGTAGACACCAAAGACTCTTCCAAAGGAAAGCCAAGCTTGCAGAGTATTTCAGCTTCTAAAATCAAATCAGAAACTTGGGCCTTTGTTCACCTGTATCTCTAAAACTTTGTCCCCATCATTTTCTCTCGTGATCCTTCAGCCATCCTGTCAGCATCCTTCGTGTCCAAGAGTGTGTTTTCTCTGCCTTCCTAAGCCATCTCTCCCCACCTCCAACAGCCAGGTTACATTCAATCCATGTTAACTTACATGCCCACAAAGAAATGCACAGCCAGCACTTGCTGGTGGTAAATTCTATGGTTCATTCCAGTTCAGATCAAGACCTCTAGACACCCTAGATGCCTGAAAAAATATGGTGTCTCTGAAAGATTATGGTGTCCCTTATAAACCAAAATGAAGACATACTAAATCTGAATGGACTAAATTAATCTGTATGTACAAATTAATCAAAATAGCTTCTACAGGCAAAATCTTAGGTAAGGACATCAAATGTTGACCTCCTCATTTTTCTTCTCCTTTTTTTCTTTTTTTTTTTTAATTCCTTTATTTATTACAGTGTCTCGCTACACATCACGGATTCTTTTTTCGCCAGGGTGGAGTGTGAGTTCAGCCGGCCCTGCAGGGAGGGGTTGGCATGGCATGTGGTGCTGGGGCTCGAACCGCGGTCCCTGGGAGGCGCTCTAGACCGCTGAGCTGTCTTGCCAGCCTTTTTCTTCTCCTTATAATGAGATCATAACTGTATATTCAAGAAAAAAATATATATCTCTGATTTTTAGCACTTGGTTGGCTGCTGGGTATTCCATGTCTGGGTTCTCATCATAAAACTATGTCAAAATACTAATTATGAGTATGTGTGTTACTGACTGTAGAAAAAGAGATCAACTGCATTCTTCAAGTTGCAAGTTGCCCAATTCTATTTTGGTATATGGTAAAACAACTTATGATTAGCAACAGTGTAGCATATTGTTTTACCCCCGTTGCAATTGTGTGGTGTTTGTGCTTAGAACAGGTGGGCAGCAAACAGCTATTAGCAAATGCTTGGAGAAATGTGAGAAGCATAAGATCTTTGCATTTTATTTCATTGGATGCCAGTTTCTTTATGTATCTTGTACAGGGTCTATAGGGTCTCACTACACAGATTGGACTCATAGTGATCCTCCTGTTTTCAGCCTCACAAACCCTGGGATCGCAGGCACGCGCCACCACAACCAGTCTTTGGAAGCCAATTTTTAATCAAAGAAACAAGTACCAAATTGTATTTGGACAAAGCTCTCTTAGGTAATATTCACAACGGTCACAAAGTCTAGGATGTAGATGCTAATTAGGGAGCCAAATCAAAATCACCACAGTTGCAACTAAATCTGAAATATTTTGACACATGATGTAATTCTTATATTCATAGTAGTAGATACTAGCTAATATTTTCATGAAATTCAGCTTTTTCTTATGTACCATTGTTTTGGCTTATCTACTTCTACTTTAATATTTTAAAATTTGAATGTGATCTATAAAAGTTCATTTTTTGACATGCTGCAATAGATGTTTGTTTTATAACAGAGACTGTGTGGATGCCTGGGGATTCCAGAACATTTGAAAGTCAAAAATTTTCTGTGAGTGGCTTTCAAGGGACTTATTCTGATTATGTAATTACATTAAAGCAACAAAATTTTAAAATCATATACTGATAGTGAGCTGGATCAACAATATGAATTTAGGAACTCTGAGTACATCACTAACTTGTTTTGTGCTCATAACTGATTGGACCTCTGTAAGATGTGTTCAATCTCAAAAACAAAACCAAACATCTCTTGATGGTTTTGATTTCAAGGTAGAGGGTGTATTGTGGCCATTAACTAAAAAGCCAAAGGTTACTCAAAGAAACAATACCAGTAACCCATCAGAATGACAGAAGGTCTTTGCAAACACCAAGTGGTTTCATCTTTCTTGAAATTTTGTTCAAGAATTCTGATTTGCTTTTATTCATGGATAGTCATTGCAACCAGCACTGTCTGATGTATGAAGCTCAAGCCACTTTTATAAGAGCTATATTTATTATAAGCAACTCTCAGTCATAGTCTTCCTGTGTATATGTGTTCTTGGGCTTCATTTTTTTCTTCTTTCTGGTGATGGGTCAAACTGATAGGGCAATTTTGAAAGCACTACACTCTAAAGCTCTATAAAAAAAATAACACATATCTCTCTCTATGCAAGAAATAACTTGTCATTGCCAATGAAATAAATGACAGTAAAGCTAGGGAGATGGCTCAGTGGAATAAGTGCTTCCCTGGCAAGTGCGAGGGTCTGAGTTCAATCCCTGGTTCTGCCAAAGAATAAATGACAGTAGAAGTAAATATCCTAAAATAAGGACTTTTTAAGCCACTGAGCTATCTCTTGAGCCCAGATTCATGCTATTAAAAAAAAATCATTCACTAATAAGGACTTCTACTTTGTTCACTGCCATATTGTTGCACTTAAACAGAGCCTTACCTTTTAGCATATTTTGCCAACTTCAACTCTTTCCACCCTGTACAATGTGCAGCAAGCCACAGAAGTTATCCTCTAGTTTAAAGGAAATGTCCAGGGAGGAGAGGATGTGGGAAACACATCTGATTTATCCCACGGAGGAAGAACCACTCTGTCTGACTCCTGAGCACTTTTGCATTTTCTTATATGCTATAAATCAGTTTAGATATCTCTATCAGTGGTTAGAAACATACACTTATCAGCAACGTATTCATAGAAGTGATATGTGGATGAGCTGCAAAGTATTTGGCAGGGGCCCAGGACTGAAAAAGCAAGAATACAGTAAAGAATTGATGGAATTCTTTTGTGTTTCAATTCTATTCATTTTGGAGTAATTTCTATCATCTCTCTTTGTTCCATTTGAAAGGGCAATAGACAACCGGAGAGAGAGTCAGACTTCTGTCACTTGATTCCACCTCCGTGGCACACAGCTATCCAGGACGAAGCTCACACAACGGTGCAGAAAAGCATAAACACCCACCCTGTGTCTGTCTCTGTATTTTTCTATTTATGATATATGTTGTACAGGTGTGTGCTTTGCTGTTTCTAAATGCTGCCTAATCATCGCTTCACAGCATCAAGAATAGTGCTTGATAATTAACGCCTGCAGTTGGTGGTCTTCTCCAAATGGGTCATTCCCTTGGAATTTCGGAGCTCCACCAGCACACTGTGTGAGTAAAGAAGTGAGACACTTCATTAGCCATCCTGCAGCAACTCAAAGTGGCGGGTGATGGCGGCAGCCCCTGCTCTGACGCTTCCATGCTAATGAGAGTCATTGCATATTCATAACCCCAAATGCAGTCAGCTTCCTGTAAAAACTTTTGTCACCCAGGCTTCGTGGCAGGAGCAAAGCCCTGCACTCTTCCTGCATGGCACTTCCACCAAGTGAGCGTGAGAGCAAGATTGATTGCTTTGCAAAGCGCCCTGATGGGGAACTGAAAGATGCTGCCCCTCGGGTCCCACGACTGCTTAGTGTGATTGCAAAGCTCCACATAATCAAAGAAACAAAAAGGGAGGCAGTGGTGTCGAGCGTGCGTGTCAATAGATACATAGATCATGCATAAAAAGAAAATCACTGAAGACTCTAAAGGAAGAGTTTGGCTTACTCACAGTAATTGTTCCTTAGGGATGAAAACTACATTCATGAAACTGTGTCTCAGTGTGTAACAGTAACCTTGTTCTCAC
This sequence comes from Ctenomys sociabilis, assembly GCA_004027165.1. Taxonomy (NCBI): domain Eukaryota; kingdom Metazoa; phylum Chordata; class Mammalia; order Rodentia; family Ctenomyidae; genus Ctenomys; species Ctenomys sociabilis. The sequence continues at coordinate 14,305 of PVKA01024106.1, forward strand.
CCTGCAGCACAACTATGGTGTATCTTCATCGAAAGAGCTTCTTGGAGCTGTCCAAAGTTTCCATCAGTATCAACACCACCACTTAGTGAGGTGACCCCCTCAGCTCTGCCAAATCTGGAGCCACCTGCGGTCCAATTCTTCAGCACCTCTTTGTGCTGTTGTCACTGCCTCCCTTGCTTTATCACCACTGTCTGCCTCATCCCATCCCAGTCACTGTCATCATGGGTTTGCAGAAATGAGCCACTTAGTGCAGCCACCAGGAGACGCTTACGGAGCCAGGATAATACACTCAACCCCCAAATACCTGCCTGTCTGAAGCAGCTAACAGCAACCCCTGAAGTCAACAAAAGCAAATGTAGGTTTCAGCATCCACTTTGAAAAAAAAACCTCACAGTTTTTCATGTGTAATGATGTCATCAGTTGGAATGACAGCACACTTCCATATTTTTCTGACTGGCATACAGGCTATAAATGACCCATAAAAACTAAATTGAACAGGACGGTAAGAGAAAACTTCCTAAATTTGATCACAGGCAAGTCATTAAAGTTATTTCCAGATCCATAATGTGTATAAATATCTACATAGCTGAAGACAAGGAGTCTTGAGATGCTCGGGGCATGGAGAGTGGGGTGCAATGGGGGTAGGCTCTCTGCAAACCATTTCATATCTCAGTCACAGACTCACAAGCTTTGAAAATAGAAGGGTTTGTGTTTATGATTGATTGAGGTAACTGATTATCCACAGATATTTTAAGTGTTGAGACATTAAATTGTCAGCTCTATCAGTTTGATTGCAGTAAAACATGAAAACATTGACTTTTGTCTAGTTAGAGAAATTTATTTTTCCCACAATGACAATCCTTTAAGTAGAAGCCAGGCAGCTTGCCAGCTTCCCATGTCATACACTGAAGTTTGCAAATGCAACCCATATTTTCAAGTGTTGTTCAAAGTTCAATGAATGGTGCCTAGGCCCTCTGCAAAGGTTCTTACAGTAAACAGAATCCTGCAGTATACTGTAAGGATTTTCTGTAAGTACAAGGGAGGTATTTACTCATAATGAAGGGGGAAAAAAAATCCCTGCTTTGCACATATGTAGTATATATTAGCTGTGTTCTTCACTTACTTAAAATCCTTCTCAAAAATAAAGTGACATGCTTCGGACCACCATGCTGTGATTATTATGTTTTATCAGCCTGAAATAAATGCTCATCAGAACTGTCAGTTAGCTGACAGCTTTCAAAAGTCTTTGTTCCCAAAATGAGTAATTTGTCTGATCTTGTTTAAGAGACCATATTCCAATCTAAAAGGGAGATTTTTAAAATCAAGTAAATTCTCCCAGAATTTGATTGCCATTAAATCAGCCTTGTGTTCTGGATCTTTGTGTGCACTATACACTTGCATACTACTTAACAAAATAAAAATTCCTAATTTTAGTTGCCATATTGCTTGTCAGAACACCTGTGTCTTTCACTGGCCAGCACTGTAGTTCTATGTTTAAAACCTAGTCCGTTATAACAATCAGAATATCAAGTGCTACATATAGGCAAGCCTTTTAATAAAGACTTCTTCTGCGACTAAGAAGTCATCAGTAGATTTGATATTTCAGTGAAAACATCAATCAAAAGACAGTTGTTGTCATTAATTCTAGTGAAACGCCAATATTTGCTACCTATTTTCTAAGCATTTATTAAGCTCATTCAAATCCAAGACATTCCAAGGGCCAGCCAGATAGCTCAGCAGACTAAAGTGCCTGCTTAGGCAGAGATCGGCAGCCAAGGTTTGATCCTGACAAATTAGGATCAAGCAAGATCAGACAAATTACTCAAGAGGCGCTGAGACAGGGATTGAGACTGGGCGTGGTAGAATGTATCTATAATCCTAGAGCTTGGGAGGCTGAAAACAGGAGAATCGCTATGAGTCCAATCTGTGTAGTAGGGCCCTGTAGACCGTATAGACCCTGTACTAAAATTAATTTTAAAAAATTCAAATCCAAGACATGCTAAAGGCCAGTGGACCGCTGAGTTCTCTGAGTCTGCGTTCTACCAGCAGCAGTAAAGAAGACTCAGAGCTACAGCAGATGCATAGAGGCACCTGAGTGGCTAACAAAGCTATGCCAACTAGCTTTGCCAACCTCTGCAAATGCCATCAGCCAACTCCGGAGGGCCTGCTAAAGCCTCATGGGATTATTGGTGGGTCCTTTGTAAGACGATTGGATTACAGGGGCATTATAGCTGACCTCCGCTAGAAGCTTTGGCCTGGTCAGTAGAGGTGGTCACTGCGGGCATGACCTGAAAGGTGGCATCTGTCTTCCTGGCTCCTGCCCCGACTCTGCTGCCTTGTTGCCATGATACCAGTAGCTTTTCCTCCTCCAGGCCTCACTGCCCTGCTGCTTCTCTTTGGAGCCGGCTGACCCCCAAACCCAAACAAACCTTCCTGCTCCTTTTAAGCTGTGGGTATTAGATGTTGTGCCCCAACCATGAGAAAGTGATTAAGACAGCAAACGTGTGTGCCACAGGACAGGGCTCGTGCTACTCTTCTTACGATGCCTCAGGGAGTAACAACTACGTAAGTGATTGTAAGCTATCCATTCCCCAGTCCTTTACTCCACCTTCCTCTAGTGTTTCCTTGCTATTTCATGGCAGAGCTCTGCAAAGCTCCCCACCCATTCCCTCCCTAACAGAATCGCTCCTTTCATCAGCAGTGTCTTGCTTAACTCAGTTCTACTTTCACACCTACATGCACAAGGGTTAAAATTACAGATCATGCCCCACATATCATTTTTGTAATTTATGTTTTTTCCAAGCTCTCAGAAAGGCTCATTTTTATAACAATGGTTCTGTTTCCTCTTATATTACCTTTGTGTGTAAGCCATTTTTCCTTTTATTATTTTCTAAATTCCAAGAAAGTACAGGTCTTATACATGCTATTATTGGTGTGTTGTGACAGCTTATGATACATACATTATTCAGCTTTTAATGAAGTTTATTTCCGTTGGTTCTTTCCTCTATGACCACCTCTTATAATTGCTGATACCCTGTGCTGATACCCTCATAAGCCATGTCCTTTCATATCTTACCTACTAATTTCCTCACATTTTAAATTACAGTGTATTTCATCTTTTCCAAGGTTTCTGCAGCTAGCTCACAAACTAGGTTCAAAAGAAAATGACTTCTTTGCTTCCCCTTTTGTCAGTTGTTTGTTTTTGCCTTTAAGGTGACTGAAATTTCCTTGCAGCCAACCTGAAAAAAAAGAAAAAAAAAAACCTATATGCTCTTTCTATGTTTATCTGTGCCTACTTTCAATATTTTCTAAACTGTTTTCTAAAACAGGTAAATAGCAACTGTAGATTCCCCTAGACCACCTGTAGGATCCTCTCCTTTTGGTACCCTAAGCGCTGCATTCCAGCACCTCTGCTGAGTGTGATTGTTGACTCCTCCTGAAGTAGGATGTTTTTAACTTTCCTACTTTGTATGCTTATCAACTTCAAACCAGTTTTTCACTACCTGTCCTTCGCTTGCTTGCTTGCTTGCTTGCTTGCTTATTTTACAGTTCCAGGAATCCAACCAATGGCTTCACCCCGGCTAAGCAAGTACTCTACCACAGAACTACAACCCCAGCCCCGCGTTCTAACATTTAAGGTCTCTTTGACCTCTTCATGGTAATCGTAGTCATGCTTCCTCTGCTTATAAACTTAAGTGCAATCAGAATTTCCACATGTCACTCCTTCCTTTTGTTTTCTTTATTTTAAAGACAAAAGTGGAGGGGAGGTGGCTCAGTGGAATAAGTGCTTCCCTGGCAAGCGCAAGGGCCTGACCTCAGTTCCCGGTATGGCCAAAACAAGAGGAAAATAAAAATAGTAATAAAACAGTTTTAAAACAGGTTAATAAGGGCCGGTAAGTTAGCTCAGCGGACCAAGTGCCTACTTAGGCAAGCGCAGGGACTACAGTTCCATCGCAGACCCCACAGGCCTCCGTGCTAGCCTCACCCCGGGGGCAGACTGAGCTGGCCACTCAGTCTCAGTGTGGTGACGCACGCCTACAATCCCAGGGCTGTGGAGGCTGAAAACGGAAGGATCACTGCGAGTCTGAGCTGTGCAGTAAGACCCTGTGCCAAATACATAAATTTTAAAAAATAAAAATTTAAATTATGAAAACAGGCTAATAGGAGAGTAATAATAATCAAGGCAGTACATATTATTATCTTCATAGTAGTCAGTATATAAGACATAGGAATTAAATATTGTCCAAACAGAAGTAGCACCAACCTTTCAATGAGCTAAGAGAAACTAACTGAGCAACTCTCTTACCTTTTGTATGGATATTACATAAATCATATATATGCACACATTCTTCCTCTTCCCTTGCACTCCCTCCTCTTTCCCCAAATTTCTCTTTTCTGTTCGATATGGCTTAGTTCACTTGCACATCTTTACTTACACCTAAAATAAAAGCAAAAAAGCATTGCTGCCTTTCAGCGCCCTGAGCCCTTGGGTCAGACACAGACACTGCCTTAGAGCCACTTTGTGCCTCTCCTGTCAGCACATACCAACACATCTATGCATTACCCATATTTAAAAACACAAGTGATCTCTTCCTACAGCTAATGAACTATCAGCTGTCCCCTTTCTTCCATGAAATCATTGTAACCTAAGAAGCTATTCGACGAGGCCTCCTCTCACTGCTAGACCTTCATTTCGGGGCAGTGACTTTCTAACTTTATTCAGGACACCTCTTTTCCTCCAGGCAGAAAACTCATAAAGGGAGGCACAAAAGGTTTCAAAATTTAAAACAGGATTCTAGATGCAATTCATTCAGCAAACTACTTCCTGTTTTCTAGTTTTTATTTTGAAATGGTTTTAGAACCTACAGCAAAGTTTTCAGCTTTTTTTTTCTTTTTTGCAGAACCAGAGATTGAACTCAGGCCCTTGATCTTGCCAGAGAAGAGCTTATTCCACTGAGCCATCTCTCGAGCCACTTACAGCAAAGTTTGAAAGCTAACATTAAAAAATTTCTGTTACCTCACCTAAACTGTGAACATTTGGACACAACTATTTATTATTCTTTCTCACCCTCTCTGCTCTCGCTTGTCTTCCTCTGCCTCTTCATGCTTGCAACTGTATTTTTCTGGATTTGTTTTTTTTTTTAGCATTAAGTCTCAGACACAATGCTCTCCTGCCTCCAAATTCATTTCCCAACAAAAAAGACATCCACTTAAATTACCAAGCAACAATAACCAAAATCAGGAAGTCTAATGTTGGCATAATGCTTTTGTCTAATCTACTTATTTTTGTTTTCTCAGATGTCCTAAACATATTCTTCAGAGCGACTTTTGTGTGTCTGCTCCAGATTCAAGCTTTCCCTATCTTTTACAGCACTGACCTTTGTAAACAGGAGCTGCAATTTCCCTTGCAAAAAAATCCTTCAATTTGAGTTTGCCTAATATTTCCTCCTAATTAGATTTAGGTTGTGTATTTGGGGCAGTAATACTATATAAATGATGTATTCTTCTCCGTGTATTCATCAGGAACCATGTGACCCTGGCTTGTCCAAGAACGTAGTGTTGGCTTTAATTTCTTGAGTTGCTACCATGGTATTTATCACGTGAGTCCGAAGTTCTTTGCAGTTAAAAACTGACTTAGCCTGTGTAATTAAAAAGCAATTGATGGAGAGAGATCATTTTACAGTTTGGTAAAAACTCTGATCTTATCAAATTCTTACTCCCTAGGTTAACATCCAGCAGTCATTATTTTTAACTATATAAAGATGTTTACTTCACTTACAATGCTCACCACATCAGATTTAAAAAGTAAGAGGCAAACTGGCTTACATTTCTAAAGTAGACCATCCTCCTAGTTCCATTAAAAGCAATGTAAATACAAGCAAACTGTATGTTTTGTTGTTGAATTCACATGATACATTAGCACCCTAATCCTTTGATCTTATCTTTGAGTTATTATTATTGGTTCGGCATTAGTATTATTTTCTGTGTTGGCCACTGACGTGCATTGAGGTCGGAGCTCAGCACATAGTGAGGAGGCCATTTGGAGAGATGTTGGTGGTTACCTTGGGCCCCTCTCCCACCAGGCCACTCCTTCAGCCCCAGCTTACAGGCCTGCAATCAGCTTTTTCTACACAGGTCCAGGTGGGGGATGGGAGCCCCTGCCCCCCCCAAAAAAAAACATCAAACCAGTGACCATTCTTTTGGGTTGGTAACACAATGGTGATTTCTCTAACACTGCCATTCATCCTGCATTTGCCAGTGGTATCTGCTACTGTGGAAATGTGCTTCAAAGGTCTGGGCATTAAAGGCTGAGGCCCCAGGGCTCTGCACACTGGGCAGATGCCGAGAACCCTTAGGAAGAGGTGTCTGCTGAGAGTTACTGCAGTCCCCAGCAGTGGGTGCCCCAAGGAGATCTAGGGACCCTTCTTCTTTCTTCTTCTTACTTCTGGGCTGCCAGGCAAGCAGTTTCACCCCACCAGCTGCCTCACTGCAAAGCAATGGGAACAAGGACTCCCAGCCTGGCCCTCCAAAACTGTGAGTCAAATGAACATTTTCTCTTTAGAATTAATTACCTTAGACATCTGGGCATAGTGGGGGAGGTGCTCAGTGTGGCACTGAAAGTGTCCTACTCTGTGACTTATTGGTGTTGAGGATGGACAGACGGATTTGTTGTTGAGTCGATTAGAATCCATCATTCTCATTATTTTAAAACTCCAATTATCCCAGATCTGGCCAGCAGGTCCCTTTTGTTATGGTGCCAAGGTTTTCTGACAGATCCTCCTCATCTTTGGGCCTTAATATCACTTTCACTTCGTATTTGATGTGTTGGGATTTATTTCCAAATAATACCTTGAAGTCTTTGAAATTTTTCATTCAGTTCTTACCACAATTTTCCTCACTTCAGTTCAGGTTTGTCTAAACAACGCCTGGAGAAATAAAGACAATAGGTGATAGTGCGCCATTGTCTCAGTGGCCCTGCTGGCCACCACGCTGGCCCTCCAACCCACCAGCTGTGGGCTTGCAGCCGGGCTGTCTCTAGTTCCTCCGGAGCCCCTTCCTCTGTACCTGAAAGACTCTCCTGCATTAAGTCACAGTTCGCACATCCTCTTCCCAAGGAGGCCCTTCTATGATAGAGCAATATTTGGTTGCTGTTGCTTTGCATTTTGCAGCACTTAGGATACAACCTAGGGCCTCTACATGCCGCGTGAGTGCTCTACCACTGAGCTAGGTCCACAGCCCAAGCTTTAAAACTGGGTTTGAAATTCATTTGATAGCAATCCCCTCACTCACAAAACTTCAGTCCAAAGCAAGACATTAAGTGATGTGGCTTTAACTCATCAATAGTTAGGGCAGAAACATTATGTTAACCCTTACTAGATTATTTTACTATAATGAATTAACAAACAACCTAATGTATATAATGTTGTACACTATTCCTCTGGATTATGCAAATAAGTAGATGCTACCACTCTATTCTTTCAGCTTCCTTATTCAGTACTATTTATTGTTCCCAGAATATTCACTCTGTGTCACTTTGTTGTGAAGTGTATCTAATGTTTAAAGCTGTGGGCTCCTAAAAGTAAATCCCATCAATAAGGAGACAGCAGGCCAAGAAGATAGCTCAATGGTCTAAGTGCCTGCTTGGCAAGCACAAGGACCTGGGTTTGATTCCCAACATGCCCCGCACTGTGCCAGCCACTGAGATCGGGCTAGTGCACATGCCTGCAATTCTAGAGCTCAGGAGGCTTCTACGGGAGGATCCCTATGTGTCTGAGCTGCGTCATGAGACCTTGTACCAAATAAATAAATAAATAAATCTTTTTAAAAATTAAGGCGAAAGCAGGACAATTTCTCTTTTCCAAGGGAACACTCTTTAAAAGAAAGTGGCTTTAACTAGTAATGTTAACATTTGTTTTGACCAAGTCTTTAAATACAACTAACCAACAAACAAAGACCCTCAACGAACAATCACAGATAATAAGCCACGGCAAAGATAGCCACAGGCTTAACAAGAAGCTGAGCAATTTCACACGTTCACCCCAGAAATTCACTTTCCTGTGAGCACAGTTCCTCCATCCACTACGCGATGTGACTTCAGTGCACTGCTAGGGGTGAGAGCTCTCCTCTCTAATATGTACAGCAAGAGTCATGACTTGCAACCCTAGTCAAACCCAGCCAGTTACGCTCACACATCTTGAGAAGGTCTTAAGTTTCTTAAACAACTTGACTAGTCTTTTGCTGAAACCATGATACACCCCAGAGTTTCCAAGGTCTGTTATTCCAACTGCTGTCAAGGGCAGAAGGCTCTTTAGTGTCTGGTTTTCATTAAATTGTCTTTTAGGTTTGTGAGATGCTCCTGTGCTACACAGCAAATGCATTTCTTAACACAATAAATAAGCCCCAGAATGGTGAGGCACTTTAGTATACAAAATTCTACTAATATGTCACTTGCTCTTTAAGGGTAAGTGATGGAGGATTGTACCTCCACTCTCCTAGCTACTTGGTTCCCTTACTGAGCCTGCAGCATGGTTTATAGCAGTGATCTACTCACAAGCTTAATTCACCCTCCAGGAAAGCTGTTTTAGGTACCGCAGTGTCCAGCACACTGTAAGCAAAGCTCATAATCTCCCTTTTTTTCTGTATTTTAAGGAAAGGTCTACAGATTGGGTGTTCAGGGTCTCACTACTAGATCAGACTCTTAGTGATTCTCCCGTTTACAGCCTCCCAGGTGCTGGGATTACAGGCGCGCACCACCACACCCAGTCTCAATTGCCATCTCAGCACACCCTGGGGGCAGGGCCAAAATGGCAAGCCCCAGAGATTGAATCCCTGGTCCCTGTCTGCTTGCAGACACTTAAATCCGCTGAGCTATTTAGCCAGCCCTCTACTCCCTTTTTAAAAAGTACAAATTCACTCATCATTTTGTTTCATTATCCTGCCAGCTGTCCTTACTATTTGTGACAGTTAATCTTGTCAGGCTAACTGGGTTGAGAGCTGCCTAGCTCATCATGGACTGAAATCACGACCTAAAAGTCAACCTTCAGTGCTTCAAGTTGCATGTATCAAGTATTTTGTCCCTGTATTCAGCTGTGTAAGCTGAAGAGCAGATCACAGTAGTCTTCTGCCATACAAAGAACTGTTTAGCAGACATGATGACTGCAACCTAGTGTTCTTGAGATCTAGTTCTGCACTTTTTGATATGGTGGTCAGCAGCCATGTGTAGCCAGTGAGCACTCATACTGTATTTAGTCCAAATCAAGATAAGCTGCGAGTGTCGGGTCATACCTGATTTCAAATATTGAGTATGAAGTCAACAGAAGATGTGTCACTGATAATTTCATATGGATTACATGTGAAATAATTATTTCAGGTAGTGCACTAAATATATTATTACAATTAATGTCATCTGGGGTTTTTAAAGCATTTTTAAAAACATGACTACCAGAAAATTGTAAATTATATATGTGACTCACATTTGTGGCTTGCTTTTCATTTCTATTGGGGACAGCTGCTCTAGCCTAGAGCAAAAAACAGTCTCAAGGCCAGTTCCCTAGGATGTTGCAAGAATCCTACCACAATACTATTTTCTTGGGGTTTTTTTTTTTTTTTTGAGAATATTAGCAAAACATCAGGCCACATGAGCAACAGAAGACTAAGATTAGAGAACGAGGTTTGTAATGAATAAAATAATAAGTCACACATATGTTAACATTATCATGGTGAAAAGACAGCATGGCAAATGCTTGCTGAGACTCTTACAAGTGTCTATCACACAGTCATTTAACATAAAAGTAATAGACTTTTTTTTAAATCACATTTCTGTAAACACTAGAGTGAATAATCTTGAAAGAGTTTGTGCACTGCTGAGGCCATTATTTTGGTACTGTAGTCACTTTAAATTCAACATGTCCAAGACGGAAGTCATTGCACTGCTGTCAAGAGGCCACTGCCCATGTTGTCCACATATCACAGACCACAGACACAGCCTCTCGCTGAGTTAGAGCACACATCTGTTCCATGACCAGGGTAACAACAATGTCACCTTCAGGACAAAGGGTGGCAAAACTGCTGTCGGCCTCTGATAGGGTCAGAAAGACAGACTGCAGAATGCAGCCTCTGTCTGAAATCCGAATCATGGCACTTGCAGGACCAGATGCCTATTTTTTACCAGTACAAAAAACATGGTGCCTATTTTGCTTTGAAAACTAAGCTGAATCCACCTGAGGTCCCTGATTCTTTGTTGCATGACTGTAGAAGTATGGCAGCCCAACTGGCAGCCGCTTCTATTTAATAACTACTTCACACTCACATCCTCTTTTATATTCTTGATCTTTGGTCAGGCATTCCCCCCCACCCGCCATTGTCCATGTCACACCTGACCGACAAGCTCACCCACTGCACTCAAGGAATTAAGACCTATCTATTCTCGTAGTTGCCTCTTAATTTATTCCTGTTGATGTCTTCAAAGCGGCTACTTCTGTTTACTTACACTGCTTTTACCCTGGTGCGGGCAATTTTCCTTCTTACCTAGATGTCTACTTTGTGCCTGTGCCCCCAGGTTGCCCTGCTCACTCTGCCTTTCACAGTGCAGCAAACATGGTCCCATTTGTCACTTCATCACCCAGGACAATGTCCAGACATCTTAGAGTGATAAAGGATTTCAAGATCACAACTTACAGGTAGAATCTTCCTGGGAATTTCATTTGTGATTATTTCACCTGGAAAAGAAGCAAACATAGGCCCAGTGCTGACCTAAGACAGAGCAAGTGGCAAGTTCAGTACTGTGACCTCAAATGACACTCCAGGAAGGCTTAAATGAATCCCTCCCTCGCCTTTCTTCCTGCTGCAGATAAGGGTTTGGTGGCTGCTTTGTGGGGTGATGGACATATAAATTGGCCTGATTGTGGTCATCATTTTGCCACATAAATAGATATCAAAACAGCATTTTGTATGCCTTAAATACAAACAATTTATATTTGTCAGTTAAGCCTCAAAACACGTGGGGGATGAAGAGATTGAAGCCCAACTAAACTTAGTGACATCCTCTGCTGGAAATGGTAACCAAATGATGTGAGCAACATAATTGTTAAGTGCCATTGTTACTTTATGCATTGCCATTCCTTAAGATTCATTCTGATGAAGAAAATGCTCTAGCTGTGAGCAAATATTGCCTTGTGACCAGACATCGCATGGGTAATTAACACCTCACCGTGCCACTCTGGCTCCCGGCAACCAATAAGAAGGCTTCTTTTCTTTGACATTGCCTTGTGTTAGTCATGCTTAGTGCAGCTGAAGCACAGAGACCAGCCTCAGATGTGCTTGCAGCTGTGTTCCTCACCCTGGTGTTCCCTCTGCCCTTGACAGGTTCATGGCTCTTGTCTGGTTCAGCTTTCCTTCTTCATTGTTTCGGTTATTCCTTTCTCAGGAAGTCCTCTTTCTCGGGACTCCCAACATAGACTAGATATCTTTCCTTTGTGGTCCTTTAGCATTCGGTGCTTATTCCTTGTCGCAGTTTGGGGGTTTTGAAAGGGGAACAATATAATACAGGACACGTATTTATAAGATTATTTATAGTAATCATATACAAAAAGAGAGTGTAGGAAATCTGTCCACATACTAAAGACCAAAGAATCTAACTGAGGGCATGGATCTCATGACAGTGTCCCACATGAGTCCAGATGAAGATGAGAGCTCATGACAATGCCGCCCATGAGTCCATCTGAAGGCCTAGAGCCCATGACAATGTCTCATGCAAACCTGTTTCAAGGATCTTCCCTGGGAAGGCCCAAAAGTCAGTGGCAAAAGCTAGAGAATCCGTAGCAGTGGGATGAAGCATCTGTTCCAGAAGGCTGAGGGATCTGAACTAGAGCAAGAAAGGAAAGAAACAGAGCTCTCATGAAAAGTGCCACAGCCATCCTCAGCAACAGTGAGGTCCCAAGCTCCTCCAGTAAAAAGGAAAGCTTAGTTCTTATCAGGAAAGCCAATGCAAGAACCTTCTCCAGGAAACTGAGCTATGCACCATCTTCCCCTTCAGAGCCAAGAAGCAATGCTCAAAGTGAGGATAAGAGCTCCCCCAAAGTGAACCCTAGGCATCTTCAGTAACAACTAGGTCCCAAGATCCTTTGACAATAAGAGCAGCCAAGTTACTCAGGAAAGCCTGTATGACAAGCTCTTCCAGGAAGACCAGCAGTTCCTTACACTTCCCACAGAACCCAGTGGCTTCTCCACTTCTGTAATCCCACTTCTCGTGCTGCTGGTGAAAATCCTCAGTGGGCCCCCCATATCCAGCACCATGCTGATTCAGCTCAGCCAGGTGTCACAAGTTGCCCACCAGTTGTCAATCCACAGCATTCATGTCTTAGAATTGAATGCACAGGTCAGAATTATCTGTACATTTATTTCTCAATTAGAATGTAACCACCTTGAGCACAGTGTGTCTTACTGACTACGCAATAATAACATCACACACAACAGATACCAAAAATTTTTGCATTATAGAAAATACTCAGACCAGTTTCTGGAAAACACAAAAAGAGACTTTTAATCCTTAAACAAAAGAAAGGAAAAGTCAGATAAGGCAAAGTGAGTGGCATATGCTGCAGGATACTAATCAGCTTTTCTTCTGGATGGTTAACAACCCAAGATCACAAGTCAGAGTTGGAGAAATAGAAGAACCACAAGGCCAGCCAACATTTTGGCCCAAGCCTTTCAAGGTCAGCGAAGACTCAGGACATAGGAGAACCTGTACTGCAACATCATGAGACTCAGGTGAGCTCCAAATTTTCTGAACAAGGAGATTATGGAGCCACAGAGGAAAGAGATTGAAGTTCTAAAGTGTGCCTGGGGAGAGACACATGAAGAGAAAACTTTCTCTCAAGCTCTCACAGAGAGCAATCTGGTCGAGCATTGGCCATGACTCATCCACATGGATGACACAGACAAAAGAACTACAGAATAATGTACAGGACTACAAGATAAAGCCTGAGAGGACTTCAATGACCACATAGGAAATATAAAGTTCTTGTGTTGGTATATAAGTCTTGATCTACCTAGGTCTTAACCATCCAGCAGAAAAGTATAAAAATGAAGTATACATCGTGAGCCCATAATATTAAGCTGAGCTGTAAATGGATATGGTCAACAATTTCTTTGAATAACTCCCTATGGTTGCAGAATGCTGGACTGTGTTGGATTGTGGTGTCGAGCTCAAGCACCTAAGTTAGTTGAATGTCAATGGAGTGCCCACTTTTGACAGGTGTAGACAAAGGAAGGGGTGTAGAAAGAAAAAATCATGATGTGTGTGTATAGACAGTACAGTTGGGATAGATAACGCTGTGCTTCTACATAATTCTATGAGAGGCAAGATCTGCACTAATGGTGGTTGGACAGGATATTATGTCTGCTTCTAGTACTACAGTCATCCACTAGGAAAATAATTATTGATTTTTTTATATAAGTCAGGTATAAAAAATAAGATAAGTAAGTAGCTACATTCTTAATTCACTGATAATAGATATCTGCTAAAATAATATCTGTAAATATAATATCATGTATGCACCCTGTACAATACCAAAACATTATGAAAACAGTTTGCAATGTTTTAATTCATCGAATCTGTATGGTTAAGGTGTCTTGAAACTGTCTGATTGACATTTGTATTAATATACAATAAATAATAAAATAAAATAATAAATAAATAATAAAATAAAAATAAATAAAATAAAAATAAATAATATAAAATAAATATTAAATAAAATAAAATAAAATAAAATAAAAATAAATAAAAAAAAGAAAGGAAAGATTAAAAACCTTACACAGTGGAATTCTCTCTCTCTCTCTCTCTCTCTCTCTCTCTCTCTCTCACACACACACACACACACACACATCCTCACCATATTTTGATGGTTAATTTTACAGATCAGTTTGACTGAACTAGATCAGGGAATGCTCACATATTTTGTAAAACATTGTTTTCAGGTGTTTTTGAGGAATTTTTTTATGGTTGATATTGCAGTTTGAATTGGTGGACTAAATAAAACAGATTGTCTTTTCTAATGTGGATGGGCTACATCCAACCCATCAAAAGTCAGACAGAATTCCTTCCCTCCAGCAGTGTTCAAGCTGAAGCAGTGGTCTCTTCCAGCCTTCAAACTCGGGCAGGAACCTTCAGCATTGACCCTTCTGGATCCCAAGCATTCAGGCCTGGACTGGACCCAACCCTTCTCCTTGGCCCAGACTTCTCAACTTCTCTCAATTTATAAACATGTGATCAAGCCCAGCACAGCCCAGTGTGGGGGGGGAGAGTTTCTGCACTCCCCAGTGCTCCCTGAGCCAGGGACATAACAGAGGGGAATCACAGGCTCACAGTTGTGCCAGAAGGCCTGCAGCAAAAGGGAACTGAACATAACAGCTAGACCCAAGGCAGGCATAACTGGATAATCTCAAACTTATTAGACTGGCACCCGAATCTCATTATGTGCTAAGGTTGTAACTGCACCAAAGCTCTACACCAAAGGTAAGAGGTCAGTGCTATACAAAATGACAAAGACAAGGAGAAAAATGCAATCTCAAGCATCGAGCCTACCAATAATAAGTGCAGAGGACAAGAGCTCAGCTGAAATGAATTAACAGAGGCAGAAGCAAAGAAACAGCAGTAGAAAGGTATAGAGGAACTCAGACCAGAAATAATGCCTGAAGTAAAAAAAGAAATTATTAAATACATAGCATCTGAAATAAAGAATCAAATCCAGAAACATATGGGGGAAACCCACTGCCCACCCAGAACAAGTTCAGAGAACACTAATCCAGCTGAAACATATGAATTAACAGCATTGCAAGCAAAGAAACAAGAGCCGAAAGATA